>JAPDVR010000004.1:37256291-37471291 GCA_026230005.1 Gila orcuttii
TCATATCTGTCAGTCAGTCAAGCATGACCTCAAGGATCATATCCATTTTCAGAAATCACAGCTGCAAATGCAAATCCAATATGTTATTCATCTTCTGGACATGATATACCATACTTTTTTTTTTTTTTTTTTTTTTTTGGTACAAGAAGTTGAGGCAGAGACAGGGATGGAATAGGAACATGACATAGGCCAGACTCAAATGTGTCATAAAGACATGCAGAATTTGACATAGGATGACATAATTGTTATTTTTGAATTGTAAACTACCAATGACTACTAAACGAGGCAATTATATAATAATCTGTACTACACATTAACTTAATCTTGGTTGTCTGTGTCATGTGCCTTGACATGACTTTTATTTTGAAATGCTTGTTTTCTTGCTCTTGTTTTATCTGATCCCAGGTCCTGTCCTGGGGCCTGTTTCAGAAAGGAGGTTAAGTGAAAACTCTGGGTATGTTAACCCTGAAATGAGGGAAACTCTGGGTTTTCTGTTTCAGAATGGGAGGTAGGTCAAACCTGAGAAAGCAGGGTAAGTCAAGCCCGTTTCTGAAAGAGAGGTAACATACTCAGAGTCAGTCAACTTAGAGTTGATTGAACTTACTCATTTCAGCTGTTCTGAAACCGAAAACTCAGAGTTTCCCATCTCAGGGTAAGTCAACTCAGAGTTCAAGTTTTAACTCAGAGTTGGTTGAACCTCCTTATTGAAACAGGCCCCTGATGGTTCCCTGGAGTGTCTTGTCTTGTTTATTTGGATTTTTTAGTAATGATCCTCAGTGTGAATTTAAACCCACATGTTTGCTTCAAGTTGTTGTCATGTTAGATTTTTAGCAGGCCAATTTAGAACTATTTTGGCCTCTTTTGGGAAAAAGTTCAATGCTTTGCTTTAGGGTTTTTATATTTAACAATTAGTTAGTTCATAATGTAAAAATGTGTTTGCTGCGAAATGACAATGCAAACCATGGAGCTTTGAAGTTTTTAGTTTGTGCAGTAGATTGGTGGTCCTCTTACGAGAGGTTCTCTCGTATTGCGTAAGCTAGCTTACGCTACGGGAAAGATTCATCTTTTCTGAGAAATTGAAGCCAAAAATTATCCTATAATTTTGTATCTATTCACAACGCAGTTCAGCTGCAGCAGAGCATGAGCAGGCTAGCTAGCAGCTCATTGGCTCGCTCACAGGGAACTGCTTAAGCCTATGAGGAGACACGAATGAACTCTCGGCCAATGAGAGTCTGACCTGCTCTCATTGCGTCAGAGCCCGCCGAAACGGGCGTGGCCAGAGAGTATAAATTCGCCTCTCAGGCTGTAAATTCTGATTTTTCATATCTTCAGCGAGGCTACACGCATCTGCTGATCCTGAGAGAAGCCGCCGTCGTGGAAAAGGCACCTTCTAGCAAGCATCTGGGAGTCTGAGGAAGCCGGCCGTCTTCGCCACCTTCAGCCGTCCTGCAAGCTAGCGCCATCCGACGGATTCATATCCTTACCAAAAAAGCTTTTTGTATTGTGTGTGTGTATCTAAAAGAGCAGCGAGCGTCTTTTTTAAGATACCTCGCACACCTGCGGCTCATGCCGCGTCCCTCTCAGCGCCAGAGCCCGCCTTCTTCTGCGCTCTCTGCCTGGGACTGGGACACGCAGAGTTTTCTCTCGCCAACGGCGGATGTTTCCTCTGCGATTGGGCTTCTGTTGTTGACCCTGCGGGCTCGACTCGAAGCGTTATGCCGCCTCCCCCTCTCACCGCCTACGAGCGCTGAATGGGGGACGAGCCGCTTACAGCTGTGCCAACCGCGGCTAGCTTTCTTTACTTACAAGAGAGCTAGCCCGGCCCCATGCATACACCGGCAAGTGGGTTTATAGTGTGTTAGTTCCGTCGAGGCCGAACTAGTCGCGGCTATCACACCCTCTTATCTGCTCGCGCTATTAAGCCTGTGTCTTCCCCCTAGCTCAGTGGTGGAACACAAAGCTTTTCGCGCCAGAGACCCGTGTTCGATTCCGGCTCTGGCAGATAATTTTTTATGCAGCTCTGAGCTCTCGGCTAGCTTTCTTACGTTACAGAAAGCGGCCGCGCTCTCCCGCCTGCATATAACGCCGCTACATAAAGGGTCTATAGTGTATCAGTTCCGCTGAGGCCGAACCTGTTTCTGCTATGACGCCCTCTTATCTGCTCGCGCTGTTATGTTTGTGTCTTTACCCCTGGCTCAGTGGTGGAACACAAAGCTTTTCGCGCCAGAGATCCGTGTTCGATTCCGGCTCTCGCAGATAATCTTTATGCTGCTCTGAGCTCGCGCCCAGCTCTCTTACGTGACAGAAAGCGGCCGCGCTCTCCCGCGCTCATGAGAAACGTTCTCATTTCCGAGCATAAAGCTGGACAAATGGGTTATAGTGTGTTAGTTCCGCTGAGGCCGAACCTGTTACTGCTATCACGCCCTCTTATCTGCTCGCGCTACTGTGCTTGTGTCATTACCCCTGTGGCTCAGTGGTGTATCACAAAGCTTTTCGCGCCAGAGACCCGCGTTCGATTCCGGCTCTCGCAGATAATTTTTATGCCGTCACAAGTCCAGCCTCTGCAGGCTAAAAATAGTCTTGTGCCCGCTTGCAGCGCTCACGTTTCTAACACGCACTTGCACGCGACGGCGCGTCACAAGTGCAGCTGATTTCAGGCTATATATATATCCCGCTGCAGGCCGCTCACGTGACCAGCCTCAGCTGAGAAAAGGACGGCTATTTCTCACCATGGCTGAACCGCCATCAAGGTTTCGCCCTCTGTCAGTCCCCGTTCACACGACTACTGCAGCAGTGTACACCGCCATCAACAAGCCGGTCTTTTTTCCCGCTTGCATGTACACAAACGCCGTTTTCACCGCGTCCCAGAGATATCTCAAAAAGAGCATAAAAACTTATTGTGTAGATAATGTGCCCACAACACTGTGTTCACTCATACACAAAACACTGCATGTGCACAAACACCGTTTTCACGGCGACCCAGAGATATCTCAAAAAGAGCATAAAAACCTATTGTGTAGATAATGTGCCCACAACACTGTGTTCACTCATACACAAAGCACTGCGTGTGCACAAACACCGTTTTCACGGCGATCCAGAGATATCTCAAAAAGAGCATAAAAGCCTCACGTGTAGAAAATGTGCCCACAACACTGTGTTCACTCATACACAAGAGCTTTTCAGTTCCCGTGTGTCTCACAGAGCCCACTCTCATAAAGCGGTTCCAACCCGCTCGAGTTTCAGAGTGCATAAGCTCGCCCACGAGCCCGTGTGCGCGTCCCACCTCTGCTCACTCTGTTACACGGCCCTTAAACTCCTCTCTGAGTGTAAGTCCCGCTGTCATAAACACTATGAGCGCGCCAGCGCGGCCCGCTGTGTGCAGCAACGGGGACCATGTAGCCATTCACCCCTTAGCGTTACGCTTCAAGCGTGGGAAGCTATTCCGGGAATTTCCCAGTGGGTGCTAAACGCAATAAGGCTAGGCTATCGCTTACAGTTCCACCGCCGCCCTCCAGGTTCCGAGCGCGGCTAGAAACTATTGTGAACCCAGAAGCAGTGACTCTGCTCCGTTCAGAGATAGCAAAACTATTGTGCAAAAGGGCTATAGAGAGAGTTCCTCTATCTATGAGCGAGTCGGGGTTTTACGGCCGTTATTTTCTGGTTCCAAAGAAAGACGGCAGCCTCAGACCAATCTTAGACCTCAGATTTCTGAACAAAGTTCTCATGAAGAGACCGTTCAAAATGCTCACTATCAGAAAACTCCTCGCGCATGTGCGCCAGGGGGACTGGTTCATTTCACTAGATCTGAAAGATGCCTACTTTCAGATTCAGATAAATCCCCTTCACAGGCCATTCGTACGTTTCGCCTTCGAAGGCCAGGTTTATCAATACACCGTCCTCCCGTTCGGCCTATCCCTAGCACCCCGCACGTTTACGAGGTGCATGGATGCGGCGCTCGCCCCCCTGCGGAGTCGGGCTGCGAATACGGAACTAATTGGACGACTGGCTGATTTTGGCACAATCACAGAGGGAGCTACTGTCTCATCGTACAGTTCTCCTCGACCATCTGAAAAGTTTGGGCCTCTCTGTCAACTGGACAAAGAGCGCACTTCAACCCAGTCAGACTATCTCCTTCTTGGGTATAGAGCTAGACTCGGTCTCAATGACGGCTCGTCTGTCTACACAGCGCGCGCGCTGTGTGCAGCGTCTCGCCGCATCTTTTCAGATGAACAGACTCACACCTCTGAAAACTTTTCAGAAGGCGCTGGGTTACATGGCCTCAGCCTCCGCAGTGCTCCAGCTGGGGTTACTGCGCATGCGCCCGCTTCAGTTCTGGTTGAAGAGCTGTGTGTCTCCGCGCGTGGACCACGGGCCGCCAGCTGATAAAGGTAATGCAGACCTGTATCACAGCTCTGCAGCCATGGACCATGACAGAATGGTTTCAGCGGGGCGTTTCCTTGGGGACCTTTTCTCGCCGAAAAGTCATTTTCGACAGACGCATCCAACATGGGTTGGGGTGCGGTCTGCGAGGGCTCACCGGCCTTCGGCCCCTGGTCAGCTCAGGAGAGTCTCCTCCACATAAACTGTTTGGAGATGCTGGCGGTCGAGAACGCGCTCACGCGCTTTCTGCCGCGCATTCACGGTCACCATGTGCTGATCCGTTCGGACAATATGGGTGTGGTCTCCTATCTAAAACCGTCAGGGCGGCGTCAGATCCAGAATTCTCTTCCGGCTGACAGAACGCATCCTAGTTTGGTCCCAGTGTCACCTGCTCTCGCTCAGAGCGACGCACGTGCCGGGCCATCTGAACGACGGTCCAGACAGTCTGTCCAGGAACCCCATTCCCCCTGGCGAATGGTCCCTGCACACTCTTACAGTCCAAAAGCTGTGGCGAATATTCGGCAGAGCAGAGGTGGACCTCTTCGCCTCAGAAGAAAACACCCACTGCCCAATATTTTTCTCAAAATGCGAGGACGCGCTAGCCCAGACCTGGCCCAGCCGCCCGCTTTATGCACTCCCTCCGGTGTCTCTGCTACCACAGGTGCTTCAGAGAATCAGGGAAACACGCCACTCGGTGCTCCTCATAGCCCCGCGTTGGGAAGGTCAGACTTGGTTTCAGGAGCTCACTCAGCTGTCACAGACAGCCCCGTGGCCCATTCCAGTCAGAACAGATCTCCTCTCCCAAGCTCGCGGCACGATCTGGCATCCCCACCCAGAGCGCTGGGCGCTTCATGCGTGGGTGATCAACGACTACCCGTTGCTTTGCCAGAAGGAGTGTTAAACACGATCATGCAGGCTAGAGCGGCTTCTACTAGAAGGCTCTATGCGTCTAAATGGTCTGTGTTCTCTAAGTGGTGCACCGACAGAAACTTGGACCCACGGTCATGCGAGGTTCCTTCCTTGCTAGTTTTTCTCCAAGAGATGCTGGATAAGGGCAGGTCCCCTTCCACTCTCAAGGTGTATGTGGCAGCCGTCGCGGCGTTCGCTGAACCCCGGCGTGGCCAGTCACTGGGCAAAGATGGCTTAGTCATCCGCTTCCTCAGGGGAGCTAGAAGGATGAACCCCTCACGCCCCCCGTAGGTGCCGATTTGGGACCTTTCCATAGTTCTCGAAGCTATGAAAGCCCCCCCCATTCGAACCGTTAAACACCGTGGAGCTCAAATACCTTTCGCTCAAGACTATCTTCCTGCTCGTGCTCGTGTCAGTGAAGCGTGTGGGGGACCTTCACGCGCTGTCCAGCAGCGCTTCCTGTCTGGAGTTTGGGCCCAATGACTCCTTAGTCGTTCTCAAACCTAGACATGGTTATGTCCCAAAAGCGATTGGTACCCCATTCAGGGCACAAGTTATTTCTCTATCGGCTCTGCCTGCATCCGATAGCGAATCTGACTCTAATCTCCTGTGTCCGGTCAGGGCCCTGAGATTATACTTTACTCGCACTGCTCCGGTCAGACGAGCTGAGCAGCTTTTTGTTTCGTTCGGTGGGCGCACCAAGGGGTTGGCCGCCTCGAAACAGACTCTGTCCAGATGGATAGTTGATGCCATTGCAGCCGCATACGCGTCAAAAGACCTGCCATGCCCTCTGGGCATCAGGGCCCGTTCCACTAGAGGCATGGCCTCATCGTGGGCTTGGTCCAGCGGAATTTCCATTCATGATATTTGTGGGGCAGCGGGATGGGCTTCCCCCTCCACCTTTATCAGATTTTACTATCTGGAAGTTCCCGCCTTGCAGGCTAAACTACTAGCAGTCTAGTATGTTACAGCTCTTCTGGTTGAGCTGCACTATAGGGAGTTATTCACGCAGACCGGCCGCGTTCTGTCCCTCCTTATTATGTGCTTATGTACTTCACAAATCCCCGGCCCGCTCCGCTGGCCTTTGTCACATGTACATATTTTATTCCCACTCATAAGGGTTCCCCGGGGTCCCCCCTGGGACTCATAGTGGATGCTTAGCACGCACGGCGTTGACCAGGTGTTCCCGTAGCGTAAGCTAGCTTACGCAATACGAGAGAACCTCTCGTAAGAGAACGAATCGGTTACCTAACGTAACCTCGGTTCTCTCTAGATGAGGGAACGAGTATTGCGTTCCTGGCCGTGCTGTGCTACTAGCGTTCTCGCTTCATTCTATGAAAACCAGAATTTACAGCCTGAGAGGCGAATTTATACTCTCTGGCCACGCCCGTTTCGGCGGGCTCTGACGCAATGAGAGCAGGTCAGACTCTCATTGGCCGAGAGTTCATTCGTGTCTCCTCATAGGCTTAAGCAGTTCCCTGTGAGCGAGCCAATGAGCTGCTAGCTAGCCTGCTCATGCTCTGCTGCAGCTGAACTGCGTTGTGAATAGATACAAAATTATAGGATAATTTTTGGCTTCAATTTCTCAGAAAAGATGAATCTTTCCCGTAGCGTAAGCTAGCTTACGCAATACTCGTTCCCTCATCTAGAGAGAACCGAGGTTACGTTAGGTAACCGATTCGTTTTATGTCAGCAAATGGCTTTTTGCATGAAGCAAGTGATACACTTGGTGGTTCAGGGAAACAATTTAAGTGGGTTTTGTGCTGGAGATAAGATGATAATTTGCATAATACCTTTTTTTCTTCAAATGTCAATCAGCCTAAACATCAGCATTATGATATATCTGTCTAAACCACTGAAGACTGTGAAGCAAAACATAAGCTTATTAATTCAATCATCAATCTGCCATTTTATTCCAAAATGTATCTCTGATCAAAGGATTCTGTAAATGGAATGTTGTAGCTTAGCTAGACCAAGTTCACGTCTGTCTCTCTTGGATTCAGTAAGATAACCTGGTTTGAAAGCAGATTAACTGTACAGACTATACATTTCTCAAAAGCCTTATGAGCTAAGTTAATTGTAGGCTTACAATGTTTTGGGGAAATGCAGCCCAGATCAGTATATGAGTAATGAGTATATGGTTACCAAATTGATTATAAAATAAATCTGGTAACTATACTTAGTGGAGATGAAAGCACATTTAAAATTGTAATTTAAAATGACACATTTTTAAAAATCTCTCTAGATCATGCCTCCAGGACTGTCTAAACTATGATTTTCTTCTTGTAGTCCATGAAAAATGCATATGTAGTGAGGTTCAGCACAAAGGTACTATCCTTCCCTGTTCTTCCTGCCGTCATGTAATGTAGAAAGACACTGGTAAGAGATTTGTAGAACAATGTGTATGTTTTGTAAAAGAGCTCAGTGTGATTGGAATATTTTTTCTCAGCAGACCGTTACACCAGCCAAAATATCCTCAACAGCTCAAATAGTCTGTGTAAGTGTTGTTTGCGTCCAAAGCTCTGTGTGCATTGCAAAATTAAAGAATATTTGTGACAGATGCGGAACAGAGCGTCCAACCATTTGACAATAGATTTCCATTTAGTGCATTTTTAATTTTTTTATCCATTGCAAATGTTCTTTGACTGACCATAATAATCAGTCCTGCTAATTAGAGCAAAAAAGTGAGCAAAACCTCATAGCAGAACAAGGAACATCCAATAATGTATGGAATGGTGTCTTCACATTATAGTAACTGCAATTGTTTATATGCACCTTTTGTGTGATTGCTTACTTTAAATTTCAGTTCCCTTTGAAAGGGAACTCGCACTGTGTTGAATGATGCTTTGAGGAACGCCTCAGGCATGACAGCGAGTGCTCTTCAGGACGAGCAGGGGATGGCCGATGAGGGTGATAATCAGGTAGATCCTAAACCCTCTCAGCCACCCTGCCCCGTGTATGCTGAGCTGGTGGATGTACAGCAGGCTGCAGCCGCGGTAGGCTTGACGATCAGTTTCTCCCCAGCCAG
This sequence comes from Gila orcuttii, assembly GCA_026230005.1. Classification (NCBI taxonomy): domain Eukaryota; kingdom Metazoa; phylum Chordata; class Actinopteri; order Cypriniformes; family Leuciscidae; genus Gila; species Gila orcuttii. Next base: position 37,264,609 of record JAPDVR010000004.1, read on the forward strand.
GCGAGCCTTCCATTCCTTCCTGATCTTCACATGGAGATCGAGAGGGCATGGAAGATCCCATACTCTGCCCGGATCCACCGACATCAGCGGGCTAGTTTCGCTGATGTTGAGGGGATCGGAGAACATGGGTGTCGATGCCGCCTATTGACGAGACATTTGCGTCTGTGCGGGCGTCAACACTGAGAGCTCCAACCCTGCCATCCAAACCGCTGAAGACTACACCACGTTTGAATGGTAGAGCAAACACAGCAGCGGGTCAGGCCGGTGCTGCCCTGCACACCATGGTGGTGTTGTAAGCGTACCAGGCCAACCTGCAGGGAGATCTCGACCAGGGGGCCGGGATGTCGACCTAGAGCCACTGGTCGGCCCGAACTTTGTTGAATCTCAAGGTTAGGTGGTGGTACTCCCCTTTTGATACAGGGTAGGTAGTGAGTACAGTTCTGAATTGTTCTACCTCGCAACACTATTGCGAGGTCGAGCGGGAAGTTCTAACCTTCACTTCCTTTTTTGGGTTTCGAAGTACGCTCCCTTGAAGCTAGAGCATTGCCAAGAGCTGATGCTCATGCGTACAAGGGTGTTGCTTTGTTGCTGAGTACACTGCCTTTGGCAATGTGATTAGGTACCAGGATGATGTAGGCACTGTATAAACAGCTTATTTGCCAACAAAGGCTGCGCGGTTAGGTTGTAGGCCTCAGCAGGCCTCATTTACCAGGCAGCCCCCAAGAGGGCTCTTGAAGCCAGTTTACCTCTGGTGGTTGTCCTTAGTAATTCGGGTAGACTCGCCGATAGGTAGTAGGCCTAAACAGGCCTCCTCGGAGGTGAGTCCCAACATTGTGGCCATTATAGCCGCGACCAGGTAGTTAGCCGTATTAGGCCCTCCTGATAGGCAAGTCCCCAGCAGTGTGAAGATGGCTGACAGCACTGACTTGCTTCAGGCCTAGTAGGCCTCTTAAATCCTCTAAGTGAGTCTGTGAGTGACGTGTATACAAACAGCAGTGTTGATGGTCAGGCTCTGACCTTAGCAGGCCTTCCTGACCCTGAGCCCCATCATGGGGTGCTCGACTGTTATTTCACTGGCCAATCAGACAATTGGCCTCAGTGGGGCTCTCTGGAGGCGACCCCCGATTACGATCAGTAGAATAGGTTTGACCACTGTCAGGCGGTTGGCTTTATCAGGCCACCATGTAGCTCAGTCCCCAACCTCTCTGGTTCATGGCAGTTAGTTTATTACATAAGAAGACTTTCAGGAGGCCGGCTTTAACAGGCCACTCCGAGACTGAGCCACAGCACTGGCTGGCCTTAGCAGGCCACCCTGGGACTGACACACGGATTCAGGATTCATAGCAACCAGTTGTTTAGCATGCTATCAGGTAGTAGGCCTCTTCAGGGCCTCTCTGAAGGTGAGTTTCCACATAGGGTGGTTATCAGGTAGTAGGCCTCACCAGGCCTCCCTGAAGGTGAGTTCCCACATATGGTGGTCATCAGGTAGTAGGCCTCACTAGGCCTCCCTGAAGGCGAATTCACACATATGGTGGTTATTAGGTAGTAGGCCTCACCAGGTCTCCCTGAGGGCTAAGTCCCAAGGACAGGCAACTGGACAGCTAGCCTGACTAGCTATCAGGTTGTAGGCCTCACCAGGCCTCCCGGAAGGTGAGTTTACACATTTGGTGGTTACCAGGTAGTAGGCCTCACCAGGCCTCCCTGTAAGTGGTTTCCCAGCAATGCTGGGTTCAGGCAGCTAATGGCCGCTTGCTATCAGTTCAGCTGGCCTTAGCAGGCAGCTTCTGAATGTGAGCTTGCACCCTGGCTCAACTAAAGTAGTATTCATTCTCTGCTACTGGTTCCCTCCCGGAACCTCTTTTTATCCTGCCTACAGCTTGGTTTGCCTACCAGGCGGACCATGTGCTCCCCTCACTGAGGGTCACTATGAGTACGCGGACTCCTGAGTCAGGTCAGACGGTCGTAGTCCTCTCGTGAGGCCTCCCAGTAAGATCAGCCCTTAGGCCTTCGCAGGCCTCCTCAGTGTTTTGAAACACAAATGCTGGGTAGATCCATAGATTGAGCAGATAAACTCCCCTCGCTGGCAAGGGTTGTAAGTGCTATGCTTAGTCATGCTCTCAGGGATACCCCGTCTCTGGGGCCGAGTGGTTAACTGTCAGCTTTGCAGTCCCTCAAGTTGGTTGCATTATCTAAAGGAAAGTGTCCAGAGGCTCTGTCTTCGGACAGACAGGAAGTTGGCCAGGTTGAAGTATTCAATGTATGTGATGACAGGTCAGGCCTTCCTGGTGGCATTTCGGGTGAGTATGTTCCCCTGAATAGTGATTGGCTGTGGCTCCTTCAGGTTCCCAAGCCACATGCCCTAGAAGGGACCCCTTCTAAATTTGAAGCTGTGGTCCTATCCCCTTGAGAATGCCCAGGTAGGCCTTTTATTAAACAATGTTTATGGAGGTTTTCCTGTAGAACATATAGCTTGGGCTATGACCGTAGGGAATGCTGTCACCGACAGCCCAGTGTGACCTGAGGGTGAGTGGGTCTAGCATTTCATTTGAATTTGCTGGTTCTGACAGTTGTCACTGCCAATGGGCATGTACTCCCCTTAGCATTGTGCCATGGGTATATCATTCCCCAAAGTGTCATTCGACGCAGTGCGAGTTCCCTTTCGAAAGGTAACGTCTCAGGTTACGACTGTAACCTTTGTTCCCTGAGAACAGGGAACGAGACACTGTGTCTTTTCGCCATGCCTTGGGGCCTGCCTGCATAACACTCCCTTCAGACGATAAGGTGATTATCATGTTTGCAAGGTGCCCTTTTATACTTCCAGGTCGCACACTAATGATTCATGGGCTGTCGCCGGTCAATCTGATTGTCGTGATTTGATTGTGATTTCAGACATCTGTCACGCCTGATGCATTCCCCAAAGCGTCATTCTACGCAGTGTGTCGTTCCCTGTTCCCAGGGAACAAAGGTTACAGTCGTAACCTGAGACATTTTCTATTTGGTTTTGTCAGAGTGCAACAAAGGGATCCAAATGCAAAGGTAGCTCAAAAGAAAAGTCTTTAATGTTCAACAACACAGGCGGATAAACAATAATACAGAACTGGAACTCAAAATAGGCTCTCCAGAGACAGCTTAACAGAAGATGCTTGATGGAGAGAAAAACGAGGAGCAGACGAATCTCTTGGTCAGAAGGAACTAGTCCTAGTAGAAAGCAGGAAGCAGAGTTGGTTAGTCGAGGCTCACCACAGCAGCTGACAGGACACAGGTAGCACTTTGACGAACACTGCTTCACAAGACAAAAACAAGGTGATAATAAGCTGACAAGAGAAGAGAGCATAACGCAGAGCGTAACACACACAATAATCCGACACAGAACAGAGAGAGCAGACACCAGAAGTAGACAGAGTAATCAGACAAGACTAGATCAAGTGAAACTGCAAATCAGCGCGAGCGCTGATTGAGATGATAAACAGGTGATGAATAAGTGGAGGCATGTAAGAGTGTGTGTGCTGGTGTGTGAGTGAGATGAGTGTGTCAATGAGTGTGTCAATGAGTGTGTGTAATAGTGTGTGAAAGAAAGAGAAGCAACCCAGATCCTGACAGTACCCCTCCTTCAACGAGCGCCACCAGGCACTCCTGAGGAAGAGGCCTGGCGAGAGCCAGTAGAAATCCTCGATGAGCGAGCGGTCCAGGACGTCCCGGGACGGAATCCACCGCCTCTCCTCAGGACCGTAGCCCTCCCAGTCGACCAAGAACTGGTGGCCACGCCCCCGAGGCCGAACATCAAGCAGCTTGCGAACTCTGTAAATGGAAGCCTCTTCTTCAAGAGGTGGAGGAGGAAGGGTGGGACGGGTGGGAGCGCGAATGACAGGCTTAATACGAGACACATGAAATACAGGGTGTACCCGGCGTAACTGACGAGATAATCTTAGCTTAACAGCTACCGGACTAAGAACCTTCACAATAGCAAAGGGACCGACAAAACGGGGCATAAACTTACGTGAGCCCTCGTGTATGGGAAGATTCTGAGTGGAAAGCCACACCTTCTGCCCACACACGTATCTAGGGGCTTTAACCCGACGACGATTTGCAGCTCTACGAGTTTGTTCTCTAGTGCGACATAACGCAGATCTTACTCTCCTCCAAGTACGCTTGCACCTTTGAATATAGGCCTGTACGGAAGGCACAGAGGTCTCAGAATCCTGAGATGTAAAAAGTGGAGGTTGGTAACCGAGACAGCACTCAAATGGGGATAACCCAGTGGCGGACGAAGGAAGTGAATTATGGGCTTATTCAGCCCAGGATAGCTGGTCGCTCCAAGATGCTGGGTTCTGTGAAGTCAAGCTGCGCAACATGCGTCCGAGAATCTGATTGGTTCGTTCGGCCTGCCCATTAGTCTGGGGATGGAATCCTGATGACAGACTGGGGGATGCCCTTAATCAGTCGGCAGAATTCCCTCCAGAACTGAGAAGCGAATTGGGGCCCTCTGTCAGAAACAATGTCAGAAGGAAGACCAAGAATCTTAAATACGTGATCTACCATTAATTGGGCGGTCTCACGAGCGGACGGTAGTTTAGGAAATGGAATGAAATGACCTGCTTTAGAAAAACGGTCGACCACAGTGACAATAACCGTGTTGCCAGCGGACGACGGAAGACCGGTAACGAAATCTAAAGCAATGTGCGACCATGGGCGTGACGGAATGGGCAGCGGTCTGAGAAGGCCAACAGGCGGAGAATTGCTAGATTTAGTCTGGGCGCAGACAGGACAAGAAACTACGAATCGACGTATATCACATTCTCTAATGGGCCACTAAAATCTCTGCCGAATAGCGGCCAAGGTACCCCTAACTCCGGGATGTGCGACCAACTTAGAGGCGTGACCCCATTGAAGAACGGCCGAACAAGCGGTCTCGGGAACAAATAACGTACCCTCAGGGACACAATGCGGTCTGACAACGTGTGAAAGATCTCTCCTCACGGTCTGCTCGACTCCCCAGACGACAGCTCCGACCACGCAGTGTTAGGGTACAATAACCTCCTTGGTCGAAGCCTCTTCTGAAGAACTGAACTGCTTTAACCCCCTGGAGTCGGCTATCGTGCCGGCGCGATAGTCTCGCTTTTTTTCTTATCAGTGCAAAAGAGACTCAAAATACTCTGTTGATTTTGATTTTACATATTTGTGTTATACATCATTCGATCCTGTTAAGTGTCCATTTTTTTGTGTGTATACTCACAATATAAACAAAGTATTGTGCTTTTAGTCAAATAAAGAAAAATAAACATGATGCTAGTTTTGCCTTCTCCCTGTCAGTGAAGTCCATTCTGAAACGCGTCCAAAGATTAACTGTAATTCCGCGAATACTTGTCATACAGGCACGAGTGTTTTTCCATAATGAAGCTTGAACTCTCTTCTTTTAAATGAATTAATTTATATAAAAAAACAAATATTCTCAGTTTTATGTAATCTGTATGAAAAGAGAGAGATGTCAGTATTTTTCTTTCCAGCTCATTATACCTCATTACGCGTTAATGTGCCACGCCCACGGAGAGCGCGCGGTATTCAAACGCAAATGATCTAAGGCAAGCCATGCAAACATGCCAACGCCCACCAGCTGGATTACAAAATCATGTTTAGTAAGTTTCTTACTACCACTGTGAACACAGCGAATCCCTACGCTGTGAGGAATAATACTATCTAATAACCCTGGAAAATGTACCAGAAGTGCTGGTAGTTTCATTTCGAGGAGCAACGGATCCAGCTGATGTAGTAAGTCATTTATTCTTAAGTGCTTTGTTCTAATCGCGATATTGAATAGTGTCTATAAACCGCAAAAAGACTGTTTAAATATGAATTGCGTGTCTGTGTGTAGGCAAAATGAGTAATGAAAGGCACAGGCGCGCGCTTTGTTTACTACAGTTATACAGCGAGTGTCTGTGCCGTTCATTCACTCTCGCATCTATTAGTAAACATGTTATTAAATTTACATGAACACATCCAAACTATATTGCTATAGCCTACTAAGATGAGTAAAAATAGACTGAAATATGTTGAAATAAAATGTCTGTATAAGCAACAAACTGCAAATTAACATGTATATGCTAATATATCATACACAATATTTTACAGACTAAATATGAATGTTTAGACAAGATTTTGTGATTAGTTTTGGATAGATTATAAAGTTTTGACTGTAAAAAATACTACTGTCACATTAAATAGGTAAGCTTTTGTTCACCAATTTCTGCTCATTTTAAATATACTATAGTATGATGTTTTGTCAAAAATAAAGTAGGTATATTGAATTATCAACTAAGATGTTATTATAGTGTTTGTTCCAATATTCAAACTAATGAATCCTTACCTTTTTTAATACGTATGATAAAATGTATACTTTTTACAAAGAAAGAATACACTTGAAATATTGTTAAAATTGTAATTGTTGCTGTAATTGTAACCTATTTGTAATTGGTTACAATTTCTAATTGTAAAATATGTATATATAGATAATTTCTTTTGTCCTTGCATTCGTTGGGACCCTGTGACACATCTGTGTGAAGCTAATTAATATGCAGCTCATTATGTATGTGGCACATTATCCGGCCTTTGTCTTCTCAGGTGTGAACACACCTCCACGCATATTGCCTTTCCAAACAAAAGGTGTCTTATAAAATTTAAATCAATGTATTGTTTTGTGTAAATGATTAGGCAGGATGATTTTCAGATCATTTTGAAGCAAAAACTCTAGGCAACAATGACCATTAGTCAAAAGTCTTGTGGACACATATTTAGTATGTGTTTTGTGGCCTTATTTCAGACACTTTAAGTTTTAGTTTTTTCAATAACCATGCATAAACAATATTCTCTCAAAAATACAAACATGTACATACATGTTGCTCACATGTTACTGTAGCCCTGTTTGTGCTATATAGAGTGGATTTACACCTTTGCCATTAACATGCCATTAAAAAAGCACAAATGTCAGAGCATGTCAGAACACCTCCAGGACCCAGAAAATCCCTCAGACCCCAGAGGGTTAAGGTTCTTAGAACCCGGCCTAAACGAGATCGAAAAGTCAAAACGACCAAAAAATAACACCCAGCGGGCCTGTCGAGCGTTAAGTCTCTTGGCGGAACGGATGTATTCGAGGTTCCGGTGGTCCGTCCAAACAATCAACGGAAGACTGGCTCCCTCCAACCAGTGTCGCCACTCCCCCAGAGCTAACCGAATCGCCAAAAGCTCCCGATTACCAACGTCATAATTGCGCTCAGCCGGCGAAAGACGATGGGAAAAGAAGGCGCACGGATGGAACTTGTCATCAAGAGAAGAACGCTGCGATAAGATAGCCCCTACCCCAATGCCGGACGCGTCGACCTCGACTATAAATTGTCTCTCAGGATCCGGAGTGACTAAAATGGGCGCGGAGGTGAACAACCTCTTGAGTCGATCGAAAGCATCTTGCGTCCCTTCTGACCAAAGAGACTTAGTCGAGGTGAGAGCAGACAGAGGGGCGGCGACCTGAATAAAATTACGAATAAATCGTCTGTAACAGTTAGCGAACCCTAAAAACCGCTGGAGAGCAACTCGAGACTCCGGAGCAGGCCAATCGAGGACCGCCCGCACCTTCTTGGGATCCATGCTGATACCCTCAGCAGAGACCACCGAACCAAGGAATGTGACCGATCGAGAATGAAATTCACATTTCTCTGACTTGACAAAAAGGCGGTTTTCGAGTAATCGTTGTAGGACTCAGCGAACGTCTTGGATGTGTATTTCAAGAGAGGGTGAGAAAATGAGGATGTTGTCTAGATAAACGAACATAAAGACATTTAACATGTCTCGCAAGACATCGTTGACCAACCCCTGGAATACTGCGGGAGCGTTTACCAGCCCGAAAGGAAGAATGTGGTATTCAAAGTGACCTATAGGGGCGTTAAACGCGGTCTTCCACTCGTCCCCTGTCTAATACGAACGAGATGGTATGCGTTACGTAAGTCCAACCTTGTGAAGACTTTTGCGCCCTGCAAGATCTCAAAAGCCGACGACATAAGGGGCAAGGGGTAGCGATTCTTGACCGTTATGTCGTTCAACTCTCGATAATCAATGCAGGGACGCAACGAGCCATCCTTTTTCTTCACAAAGAAGAACCCTGCACCGGCAGGAGAGGAGGACGGGACAATAATCCCAGCGTCAAGAGACTCGGAGAGGTATCTCTTTAAAGCCTCCCGTTCGGGTGCAGAGAGAGAACATAATCTACCGCGGGGTGGCGTGGTGCCAGGATGGAGATCAATGCAACAATCGTAAGGATGGTGAGGCGGTAAGGAAATGGCCCGGGAACGGCTGAAAACCGCTCACAAATCGTGGTACTCCTCCGGGACACCTGACAGATCTCCAGGCTCCTCCTGAAACACAGAAACAGAAGACACCACAGGAATAGCAGAGACTAAACAGTTAACATGACACGAAAGACTCCAAGATAACACGGTACTCCTGGCCCAGTCAATATGAGGGTTATGTTGGATGAGCCAGGGATGTCCTAACACAATGGGGGTATCGGGAGACCGAAAAATTTGAAAAGAAATAGTCTCTTGGTGGTTTCCAGAGATAGTGAGACTCACCGGACTGGTGACACGATGAACCCTAGACAAAACACTACCATCCAGGGCAAAGACGGTGGTGCTATTGTTCAAGTCCACCAGAGGGATGTTATGTTCTCGAGCCCATCTCTCATCAATGAAATTCCCTTCTGCCGCGGAATCGATTAGTGCAGAACATGAAATGGAAGAACCAACCCAACGAAGAACCACAGGAAGGATGGTGCGGGACTTGGATGGAGAGGACGTCACAGTAGTCCTCGCCAGTACTCGTCTGTCTACTGGCGAGCTCTGGCTTTTAACGGACATGAAGCGGCAAAGTGACCAGCCGCGCCGCAGTAAAGGCACAGTCTGTTAGTGATGCGGCGTTGTTTCTCTTCAGCCTGGAGGTGAATGCTACCCAACTGCATGGGTTCAGGCTCTGATCTGGAAGCAGCAGAAGTAGATGGCTCACTAGGAGTAACGGTGGTTGCGCGAACACGTCGCCGTTGCTCAAAGCACTTGTCCAGACGAATAGCCAGCTCTATCAGTTGGTCGAGCTGGTCAGGTGAACCACGGGCATAAATCTCCTCCTTCAAACTGACATTAAGACCCTCCAGGAAACAAGCGACCAAGGCAGGCTCATTCCACTCGCATGTGGTGGACAGGGTGCGAAATTCAATGGCGAAATCGGCTACAGATCTTCTCCCCTGATGAATGCTGGTCAGAAGACGCGAAGCCTCACGACCATGAACTGACTGATCGAAGACCTTAATCATCTCCTCTTTGAAGAGATCAAAACGACTGCAATAGGGAGTCCCTGCTTCCCAAGCGGAGGTTCCCAACTCACGCGCACGCCCAATCAGTAACGAAATCACAAAGGCGACACGGGCGCAATCACTCGCATAAGTCTGAGGCTGCAGGGAAAACACCACCTCACACTGAGTCAAAAAGGCTCGGCACTCAGTCGACTCGCCGGCAAAGCATGGGGGATTGTTCACACGAGGTTCTGAAGGAGAGGGACGACTCTGAACTGCTGGTGACTCTTGGTGCACATGAAGAAGACGAGCAGATAAATCATTCACCTGAGCAACCAGACTCTCCACCGCCTGTCTGGCAGCAGATAATTCCTCCTCGTGTCGACCCAGCATGGCTCCTTGAATCTCTACTACAGAGAAAAACGATTCCTCCCTTGCTGGATCCATCCTGGTCGGATTATTCTGTCAGAGTGCAACAAAGGGATCCACTTTTAGATGATCAACAGGTGATGAATGAGTGGAGGCATGTAAGTGTGTGTGCTGGTGTGTGAGTGAGATGAGTGTGTCAATGAGTGTGTGTAATAGTGTGAGAAAGAGAGAGAAGCAACCCAGATCCTGACAGGTTTTTAATGGCTAGAATGCTACTGTGAAGAATAGCCAGAGAATATTGGTGAAGTAGCTCTTTGAAGGATGTGGTTGGTCATTTAATGATAATTAATTTATTGTGAAAACAAACAGCCACATACTTTTCAATGCTCTCAAGCTGATTAGATGAAATAGTGTTTCGAATGAATGGTTCTTCATCAAGTGCTGATCATTTATATGAACACTTCAAAGAGTTTAATCTCAATAGAAACACTGTTGAATTGCCTGAATTACCTGAAAGACTAAATGCTTTATCTTTAGGCAATTTGTAATTTCTTGTTTGACATTGTGTTGCCATTGAAATTTGATACTGATTTATAGTATTCCAGATGCACTCTGAGTTGATAGACCTGTAAGATAGTTTCCTTAACAATGTGTGCTAGCCTAAAAACATACAAGTACACCAGTGAACTGTTGATGTGTTGGATGGGATCCTCACTGGGCATCTGGGAGTATGGGACCCTGGGGCATGTGGCCAACACGTAATGCTCATTTACCTACTATGCTGGTGTTTGTTGTGAGCTTCACTTCAGTGTGTGTATAATTTATATCCCTTATCACATTCACATTCAGTTAGAGGAAGAACAAGATCTGGGGGAGCAGATTCAATTGTTCATCTGGTACGCATGAAAACAAGCTGTGGCCATTTGCACACTACATTTGGATTTGCCAAAAAAAAAAAAAAAAAAAACATTGTGTTTTCCTTTTATTTTTGGCTTCGTTTGACTGAAATATGAGTAGAAATATGTTGCACTCAATTGTGGCATTTGTGCATCCTAAAACATTATTTAAGGATATAGAAATTCACTTCTTCACAGTAAAAATCCAACAAGTAATTGTTTGCTTTGAAGTTACTTCCATACCATCATGCAATATATGGTTTACTTAAGTACGTATGGTACATATGGTATATGGTTTGCAAGTTTACTCTTATTTATTACATCATCGATGAAATTAGCCTTTGTATGTTGAAACCATTTGAAATCAATTGACTGGACAAACACTGTTATTGAAGAAGGTTTCTGATTTGTTAAGACGAGTTTCCAGGATGCTTTGCAGATTGAATAAATTATGGTTACTGTTATAGGATAATTGTGTTGTTGCTGGATCTATTTAAGGCTGTTGCTGTTAGTGTTAGTTTCTTGTCGTGTGGCGTGTGCTGATGCTAATCTTTACTTAATGATGAATGGTGATTTGTTACTATTGAGACTTATGTGTTTAGAGGACCTATGTTTGCCTTTCTTTTTAAACAAAGAGGCAATCAGTCACTTACAAATGCATAACTTAAAAAGAAGTTTCCTTTGTTGCTAATTGAAAATTCACTAAACAAGAGATCTGTAGCTGCTGTGAAAAGTGTATTGGCTGAAAGATACAGCATTTAAATAACAAACAAATTTGAGTTGAGGGCAATTAGATAAACCTCATGTTGTTACATTGATGTTTTTAAAATTCTTATTTTTTTTACTGTGCAAAGCTAACTATTTTAGTAGTATGTGGAACTTAGGTGAAAAGTGTAAAAAATACATATTTTAACGGTTTCCAATTTGAATCAGGTGTGTTAGGGAACCACTGCTTTAAAGAACCCAGAAACTAGTACAAAAGTATATATATATATATATATATATATATATATATATATATATATATATATATATACACTGAACAAAATTATAAACGCAACACTTTTGTTTTTGCCCCCATTTTTCATGAGCTGAACTCAAAGATCTAAGACTTTTTCACTGTACACAAAATGCCTATTTCTCTCAAATATTGTTCACAAATCTGTCTAAATCTGTGTTAGTGAGCACTTATCCTTTGCCGGGATTATCCATCCACCTCACAGGTGTGGCATATCAAGATGCTGATTAGACAGCATGATTATTGCACAGGTGTGCCTTTGGCTGGCCACCATAAAAGGCCACTCTAAAATGTGCAGTTTTATCACACAGCACAATGCCACAGATGTTGCAAGTTTTGAGGGAGCGTGCAATTGGTATGCTGACTGCTGGAATGTCAACCAGAGCTGTTGCCTGTGAATTGAATGTTCATTTCTCTACCATAAGCCGTCTCCAAAGGCGTTTCAGAGAATTTGGCAGTACATCCAACCGGCCTCACAACCGCAGACCACATGTAACCACACCAGCCCAGGACCTCCACATCCAGCATCTTCACCTCCAAGATGGTCTGAGATCAGCCACCCAGACACCTGCTGCAACAATCGGATTGCATAACCAAAGAATTTATGCACAAACTGTCATAAACCGTTTTAGAGAAGCCCATCTGCATGCTCGTCGTCCTCATCGGGGTCTCAACCTGACTGCATTTCGTCGTCGTAACTGACTTGAGTGGGCAAATGCTCACATTTGATGGCATCTGGCACTTTGGAGAGGTGTTCTCTTCACGGATGAATCACGGTTTTCACTGTACAGGGCAGATGGCAGACAGCGTGTATGGCATCGTGTGGGTGAGCGGTTTACTGATGTCAACGTTGTGAATCGAGTGGCCCATGGTGGCGGTGGGATTATGGTATGGGCAGGCGTATGTTATGGACAACGAACACAGGTGCATTTTATTGATGGCATTTCTAATGCACAGAGATACCCTGACGAGATCCTGAGGCCCATTGTTGTGCCATTCACCCATGACCATCACCTCATGTTGCAGCATGATAATGCATGGCCCCATGTTGCAAGGATCTGTACACAATTCCTGGAAGCTGAAATATCCCAGTTCTTGCATGGCCAGCATACTCACCGGACATGTCACCCATTGAGCATGTTTGGAATGCTCTGGATCGGCGTATATGACAGCGTGTTCCAGATCCTGCCAATATCCAGCAACTTCGTACACCCATTGAAGAGGAGTGGAACAACATTCCACAAGCCACAGTCAACAACCTAATCAACTCTATGCGAAGGAGATGTATTGCACTGCGTGAGGCAAATGGTGGTCACACCCAGTGGTTAAATTGGCTTTTGTATGGAGGGGGAGCCCTTATTTACGGTGAATGGTCATCATTCAAAATCGCGCCGTAAAATGACTTGTTTTTACACCAAAGGGGCTCTTTTTCCAGTATTAATGTGTAAGGTAGGGTTGAGTAGTTATTCAAACAAAGATAGTAGTATTAACATATACGTTGTGTCAAAAATGGTGATTTATGACATGATTTATGGTTCTGAGTTGTGCTGCGCTTCTGATTTATGATGGGCCGCTGACAGGCTCCGGTATGTCTAGGCTGAGCGACGCCGTGTGACATCCTCCAGCGGTGACATCCTGGTTGGAGGTGTAAAAGAAAGGTGTCTGGCCCATGGCCTTCCGGGTTTATTGGCCGTCTACCTAGTTGTTATGTCCGTGTGTATTCTGTCTGCTGGGGAGCCCCGGCGTTCACACTTCGTCAAAGCTGCGGGTATAAATGTATGTTGAATGCGAACACAGTCACTGAAGCGCCGTGTCACGCGTCACGGTCCTCTGCAGTATTTTCCAAGCCAGATTGTGTTGTTGGAAAACGTGAGTGCAAGAAGATGGAAGCCAGTGTTTTTTATTATTTAGTAACATTGTTAAGGAAGATTATTTATTTATATGAGTGTCGGTGTTCTATTGCGTTACTTAAGGTTTTATCTGCCCGCTTCAGATGGTGATAGTTTGAGTCTCTTCGATCTTGTTGAGGAGATTAATTTCCTGAATCAAGCCAGCGGTATGTATAATTATGTTTAAATGTTGCATACGTTGTGTGTGTGTGTGTGTTGGATAATGTTTTGTTTTGTTTTCGCCAGGAGGCGTGGCTGCACATAGGCAACATGTGCCTCTTCACGAGAGAGCTCGGAAGCACTTGCGGACGGTAATGTTAAATGTTGTTACGCCCGTGTGTTTAAACAGTGTTGTGGATGTGTAAAAAATACCTTATCTTCTATGGGTTTTTGTTTTTACCAGGGGTGAAGCGGGTAACGATCAAGGCCTTAGTACATGCACCTCAGCGATGTCGCGTGTCTGGTAACGTGGATGTTACGCCCTTCGGTAAGTGCTTTGTAATTCGGCTTTATCAAACATTATTATATACTGCTATGGTTTGTTGAATTTATTTTAAAACTTTAACATATATATATTTCCAGATGGTTTATCAAACGTTGTGAACAGTGTTGGTGCGTCTGAATGTGCGAATGATCCGGATAAGGGCTTAGCGGCAAAAAAATAGACTGAAACGTAAAGCGGCCGTGTTGTTCCATGCGGACGCAAAAGCTTCTACTGATGGGTCTTCGAGAGACGTGCCACAGACATCTGTACCGAAAAAGCCAAGACGTTCAGCTGTTAAAAGTAAGTAACGAACAAAAGCTGTTGGATTGTTTTCTGTTCACACTAAATCAGAAAGATAAATGTTTTTATTTGGATGTGATAGTGTGAGGTCGAATGTGTTTTGGGGTGTATAATGTGTCAATACGTTAGTTTAGAACTGTTGTTATCATACATCTGCATTAATTGTTGAAAAAACATAAAACACAAACCCTAATATCTCTTAGAGTAGGCGTTTTATTTATAATTTTAGATGACGACAATGGAGAACTGTGTGTAAAAAATGGAAACAGGTTGATTTTTTAGCCTGCTGCGCCATCTATAGGGGTGCACTAGTATTACAATGTCTGTTCCATAAATGTTAGACTGGTCTTATTTGATTGTTTGTTTATATATATATATATATATATATATATATATATATATATATATATATATATATATATATATATATATATATATAAACACTACGTATTGTTTTTAAGGTTACAATAGTACCAGTCTGATTTTTATTTTATTTTTAGTCTTAGAAAATATAGTTATTATTAATATTACTGTTATTATTATAATATTAATACACATTTGTACTAACTTTTTGTTTTGCACCACTTTTCTACTTCTTAACAGAGGCGGTCGTAGTTCCTGATATAAATGATGTTCAGAGCTGGAGTGATGGTCTGATACAATCTTGGGATGACTGTGTATTTACCAACGACCCTAAAGAAACACTGCAGTCTGTACCATCCAGCGATCGTGTGGTGTCCGTGGAAGAATCCGACCCTGAACAGCTGCCTTCAAATCAGGAGGCTTACAAACGGGAATCACAACCCAATATAGACAATCAGCACATAGCCGGACTGATACAGGACTCTGTCAAGACCGCATTGAATGCCTTCGAGGTACGTTTTGACAAACGCCTTAATGCCATTGAGAGACATTTAGATGCTTATGAGTCAACACAACAACAACAGGGAATTTGGATTATAGCGGCGCAACGGTTGCATAGTGGCGCTTTTCAAAAAGTAGCCAGAGAACAAGGCCTGACTACAGAATTGTTAAAGCAACTTGTGCTCATGCTTAAAAAGAAACTTGGGTGAGTTGACAACGTTATATATATATATATATATATATATATATATATATATTTTTTTTTTTGGAATACTATGGTTTTTTTTTTCTTGTTTTTTTTTTTCAACATTTGTCAGACGCTGTGTGTAATTTTAGTCTGACTGTATAGTTGTTTGTTAGGTAGTTTTTCATTCTATCTTTTTCACTGTATGGACACAGGGTTTATTATCCATAGTTTTTAAGGTATGGCCACATGTGATTTAAATAAATAAAATAAAAAGATCTGATTTAAAAATGCCTAAACGTTGTCAGGTGCCAGATGGTTTTGATTCGGGTACGGTAGCTAGGTTTAGACGAAACGATGGTAGTGTGGTGCCCCTTGAACAGTGCAGTAACACAGAAAGATTGCTCTATTTAATACATACTGTGGAGGATATGAATAGGTCTGAGTCTTCAACTGGTACGTTGGTAGAATTATTAAACATCGTGAGATCAATGTCCGATGAGGATCCTGAACCAAATAATGATTTTGAACACGTTGTAAATACCCAACAAGCAGGAGAGGTGTTAGAACCTCCTCCAGAACCAAATTCTGCATTTGATCATCTTGTGTCTTTTCACCAGTCAGGAGAGGGTCCAGGTACCCAGACACATCGCACACTCAACCCTGATGCGCCCAATATGGGTCTCACAGATAGAGATATAGAATCACTTGTAACAGTGGGTGGTGATGTTAGCGGGTACACTGTACTGCCACGAGCTCGGTTCAATGGTCTGGAAATCCACAGGCTTATAAATTTGCGAGAGATATCTTCGACAGATTTAGCAGCCTACACAGTGTTTTTACATGACACACTTTCTGAAATTGTGGAGTTTTCCAGACTGTTAGGTGGAGACGGCTGTTTAATCAGCATCACGTTGAGGGGGTCGAGTTTGACATCAGATGTTAGTACACTTTTGACGGGTAGCAATGGTTATAGTGTAGATCTATTTATAAACGATCTTGAAAAAATAATGCAGAGCAACTCTGACGTCCAGTTTGATGAGAGATTGAATTTAAGACTGTCGATAGCGAGAAGTAAACACGGCGGTGTTTATCGAAAGATCCGTGACCTTGCCCACAATGAAGTGATTACCAAAAACAGACTTAATCTGTTCTGTCCCACGAATATTTCAAACAATCTTTGTTTTGCAATCTGTCTGGCACATTTCCTAAATCCTCAGAAACCACACGTAGAGCTAGAGTCTGTAGCATCTTCAATACAGAAGTCAGCTGGCTATGGTGATCAATACAAGATAGCGTTTAATGACATCAGACGGTTTGAACAGATGCTGAACGTTAAAATAGTTGTCTTCTATCGGTCTGATACGGGTGTTTTGGAGAAGTATACATCCGCATCCGCATCCTAAAACAGTATTTTTGTACCTGCATGACAATCATTATTTTATGATTCAAAATCTACGTGCATTTATTGGCACCCCATACGTGTGTGAGTTCTGCCACCGAGGATTCACCTGTAGGAGAGATCACAGGTGTCGGTACATCTGCGACGTCTGTAATGACCCGGAATGTCATAAACAACCCAAAAAGCCAAAACATTGCGGTGACTGCCTGCGCTACTGTAAGTCTGACTATTGTTTTGAGATGCATAAAAAAACATTTCGAGGTATGCAATACGCGCAGTGCGATGTGGCTAAATATTGTGGTAAATGTAATAGACGTTACCATTTCAGCGGTACTAAACCCAAACACCATAAATGCCCTGCAGATCGTTGTGTGCACTGTGGTGAGAGTTTGGTTACCGATGGTGTGCATCAGTGTTTTATCCAACCAGTTAAGCCGGAGATGCCGAACGATCGTTACATTTTCTACGATTTTGAGACCCGTTATGAAAATGGTAAACACGTAGCCAATTTTGTATGTGCTATCACGTTTAATGGCGAGGAATTCGTGGCTGAAGGGACCGATTGTGTGGATCATCTCGTAAAAAAATTCAGACAACCATGTTACCTTAATTACACATGGATTGCGCACAACGCATCCGGATTTGATAATTTCATACTTTTGGAATACTTTACTAAGATGGGGATTGTTCCTAAAATCACAATGCAAGGCTGCAGGCTAATCTTAATGTATGACACAGCTTTCAAGCAACGTTTTATTGATTCGTACTCATTCATCCCCCTGCGTCTGGCCAAGACACCCGTTGCGTTTAATTTGACTAATGCTGAGAAGGGTTATTTTCCGCACCACTTTAACCGCATTGAAAATGACAACTACATAGGCCCGTACCCTGACAAGAAATTGTACGGGTATGCCACAATGTCGAACCAAGACAGGGCATCGTTTAATGATTGGTACAATACCATATCTGACAAAGTGTTCGATTTTAAAAAAGAACTCGCGCTTTATGGTAAAAACGATGTCGTTTTGCTAAAGGGAAGCTTGCATGAAGTACCGCAACGAATTCATTTTGTGTACAGGCCTTGATCCATTTAATTATACCACTTTGGCAGCAACATGTATGGCCACGTATAAAACACACTACATCCCAAAAGACACAATAGCTCTGACACGTAACAATGCGTACACCAACCAGAACAACTCAATTGAATGGCTTGAGTTTGTCCGAAAATCGCGGTCCATAGATGTTCAACATGCCCTTAACAGCGGTGAGGCCTCATTTGGGAAATACTATGTGGACGGTTTCTATGACGACGGTATTGTGAAAAAAGCATTCGAATTTCTCTGGTGTTTTTTTCATGGGTGCGAGCGCTGTCATAACTCCAATGATATAAACCCGTTATCAAAAGTGGCTTATGGTGTTCTGAGAAGACAATGTGATGACAAGATTGAAATTTTGGAGCGCGCGTACGTTCTTCAGGTCGAGGTGATTTGGGAATGTGATTGGGTCCACGCCAAGCAGACTGATGCAGCAGTGATGGATTTCATGTCCACTTAAAAACACACTGAAAGATTGAAACCACGTGAAGCTCTATTCGGCGGCCGCACTAACGCGTTAAAACTGTACCACAAAGTTGCGGAGGGTGAGCGGATTAGGTATGTTGACTTTACATCACTATATCCCTACTGCCAGGCTCAAAAATGCTACCCCATCGGGCATCCTGAAATAATACACAAGGATTTTCAAAACCTTGAAGATTATTACGGGCTCGTCAAGGCAACAGTCCTTCCACCACGGAAGTTGCTTCACCCCGTACTACCTCATAGGACCGGGGGCAAGTTAATGTTTCCGCTTTGTAGGACATGTGCTGAACATCAGAACCAGACACACCCTTGTGTGCATACTAATGAGGAAAGATCAATTCATGGGACCTGGGTTAGCATTGAATTGTTAAAAGCCGTTGAGAAGGGTTATGTAGTGACAAAAATTGATGAGGTCTGGCATTTTCCCCAAAGCTCTGAAACATTGTTTTGTGATTATGTTAAAACATTTTTACAGTTCAAACAGGAAAGTTCAGGTTTTCCAAAAGACGTTGTGACCGACGCCGAATCTTATGTTAGAGATTACTTTGAGAAAGAAGGGATTAAGCTGAATCTGGACAAGATTGAGTTTAATGCTGCACGCAGATCCATCATGAAACTACTTCTTAACTCTTTGTGGGGAGGTTCAGTATGCGCGAACAGCTGCCGACAACCGAATTACTAACAGACCCTGAACAGTTTGCCCGATACATTTTTGGCACTGAGTATGACCTCAAGCGTTTCTCATTTGTGTCAGACACTGTTGTGATCGTTCAGTGGTCTTGAACGCAGATTGGAAAGGCACCCAGCCTCGTGACATTAACGTATTTCTCGGGGCTTTTACAACAGCCCACGCATGGTTAGAGCTTTATGATCTTATGGATAGGTTGGGTGATAGACTGCTTTATTGCGATACAGATAGTGTTGTGTTCACGTCTAAAGAGGGTGAATATGAGCCCCCACTGGGGCCATATCTTGGCGACCTTACTGATGAAGTTGGGGATGGAGACCACATAGTGGAATTTTCTTCAAGTGGGCCGAAAAGTTACGGGTACCGGACTGCTATGGGTAAGGTCTGTATGAAGGCCAAAGGCATCACACTGAACGCTGTAAACTCTGAGACCATTAGGTTAGACACATTAATTGGTCTTGTCGATCAATATGTGAGGGGGCGGGGTGACAGTAATCACATTCTCGCATACACCGACAGTATAGTGAGGAACAAAAAGCAGTTCACATTGCACAACAAGTCAGTTGTGAAAAAATTTAAAGTTGTATACAACAAGCGTGTACTGCTACCCGACCTAACTACACTACCATATGGCTACTGACAACGTTTTTGGGCACCGGGGTGCGCTAGACCCTGATGGTTTTGATTTCAGATTACAACATCCATTTTCATGTGTGTTAAGTGGTCCCTCTAGCTCAGGAAAAACATTTTTTGTAAAAAAGTTGTTGGAAAATGCTAAAAGTGTAATCTCTGAAAACATTGTGTACATTTATGACTGCTGGCAACCTATGTATGATGAACTGTTGAAACTGTATGATATTAAATTTATTGATGGTATCCCGCAGACTCTGAATGATGATCGCTTGTTTCCCACCAACAAGACAAATTTTGTGATATTGGATGATGTTATGAAAGATGCTAGCAGCAATTCAGAAGTTGAACGTTTGTTTACCAACTATGTGCACCACAGAAGCTTGAGTGCCATATATATTGTACAAAACTTATTTTTTCAAGGTAAATCCAGCAGGACTATCAGTTTGAACACTAATTATTTGGTATTGTTTAAAAACCCTAGAGACAATACCCAAAATACCGTCTCAGAACAGATATTCTGTCACAACATCCAGTTGTGTACATTCAGAAAAGAAGACATTGACAGAGAGATTTGAAAAAAAGACGCGTTATTTTAGAGGCGGCCGCAGACGAGCTCATTGTGACATTGTGTGAAGTAGCTCTTAACGTAGTCCATGGTAATATTCCGCTAACACCACAACAATATCAGAAACTGAAGAAAAGAAGTGAGATCAAAATTGTCGCAGATAAAAAGGTTGGAGTTAGACGCAAAAGACGGTTAATCAACCAACAAGGAGGATTTCTACTACCTTTGTTAAGTGTCGCAATCCCGTTTATAACCAGTTTGGTTACATCTAAATAAGTTTGGTGATGGAGTATGCTGAGAAGATGTTTTTAGTCCCGCAACACCAGTTGGATAAGCTGAAATCCTCTAACACCCGTGAGTCTATACAACAGGTTGTGGAGAATGACCTGGACATGACTATAAGAAATATTTTGCACAGGTCTGATCTGGATCACCATGAAAAAGCTAAGATGTACACTGGTGTTTTGCAGAGGTTTTTAACACTCACTAGACAAGGGGATAGGGAATCCGCCACATTAACATTAAGTCTACCACAGCCTAGTAATGTTGAAAAAGAAGACCCACCCACAACAGGCCATGTGAGTGCCCATGACGATTTGGGTGATTTTGCAGGCGAGATTTTAAAGAATATTTCGCAGAGGAGTGTGAAAAATGTTCGTTACATTTTAGATAAAATGTCTAAAACTAAAGATGTTACTTCATGGACTGAGTCAGGAGAGTTTGTGTTTAAAGGCAGAACAATCCCTGGTTCACACATGCTTGACTTAGTTGAAAGTGTCACGGCTCCACAAAAGATTGCTGACGAGCGGAGACCTGGCGGGTGGCGCGAGTTTCTGGAGGCTTTTGCTAGTTTAAATCTGCCATACTCTGTGGTACCAAACCACAATGTCAGACATGCAATTAACTCTTTCAAAACCAAATCGACCACGACTATATCAGCATAATCTAAGAGGAGTAAGAAACAGAAAGTGCTTCCAGGCACCCCGATACATTCAAAATATCCAGAAGACCTCGTATCCAATTCGCCCAATCTCGAGCAGAGTCAGTGGTTAAGTTTTTAATCTCACAGTTTGTATGTGTTGTGTTCTCATTTTCTCTCTTCTCTTTTTTTAAGAACTTATGATGTGATGTATATGTAATAAAAGAGGTATTAAAGAAACAAATTTGTGTTCTTTAGTTGTTTTGTATTAAAAATATTAAGCATGAGACATGAACATTTCACCCATTTGTACACACTGAACACATTTGAAAACATTTTCACTACATGGAGCTTGTTTTAGTTTTCTCACAAATGCTGACACCTTTTTGTCATTTTCAATAAAATCGTTGGTATACAATTTCAGCACATAATCATAATCAAATCCCTTTGCCATGTGGTAGAGAAAGAACACACAATGCTGTCCACAGGTGTCTGATGAAAAATCTTGGACTTGCACAGTCGAATGTAGTACTTGACTAGAGTTGAGCTTTAAAAAGTTTTTGATAATCGGCGGAAAACCATGATAATCTGGCTTATTACCGAAGTTGTCGAAAAAACATCCTACACCATCCTCGTTTATGTAGATAGCCAACCAGTGTTCCCCTGGGAGTCCTGAAGGATGTGTATTGATCAAAACCATTGCTGGTAGATTTGACACCTCAATCAAACTATCAAACAACGCATAAACAATTAAGTTAACTGTGCGTGGTAGTGGCTGTCTAAAACGGGCTTCTAGTCTAATATTGGCACTTTTGATAAGCGATACGTGCTGGCTACACTCCTCATCTGGTGCGAAATTGAACGCGTAGAGTGTATAGCCGTGTAGAAAATCCTCTCTATCGATACATCGAGGCTGGTTTTTAAGATGCCTTCCAGAAGCCAGCGCTAACTGGTAAAACTCCCGCACTGCAGAACCATTTTCATATTCAGGTTGCAGGGGCTTCGCTGGGTACTGTTGCCCATCCAGATAAATGGCCAAAAATTCTAAATCATAGTTTTTAAACGCAAATGGGTTTTTATTATAGGCACCCACAAATGCATCATTATCAACCATAGCTAGAACCAGAGATTTCGGTAGAGTTCCTAAGATCACTGTCAGCATTAGTGATTTTGAGGCGCAAAAAAAACTAATGTGTTGTTTAGATCTATGTAATCCTCTCCATTCCCCGCAATAAAAAAATCCAGCGGAGATGTGTCAGAAATCGCTGATAATGGCGGAACTTCTATATAAGTGTTTTTTTTTTAATTGCTGTTTGAGTTAGTGGTACAGTAAATAGATCCAGTTCAGTCTTTAAACACTCTTCTGACATGTTGTGTAGTAATGCCATGATTTAAAATATTGTTTTAACAGAGCTCCTTGATCTTTTTGATGCAGTACGCTTAGTTGTTTCCTTGCGCTTGCGTTTTACAACTGATGTTTTCTTGGGAGGTGGTTTTGTTTTCTTCGGCCTCTGGCCACTCCTCCGTACCCCTGGTGGCCTAGATGCTCTTTTGCAAGCCATTACCATTAGTCCGGAACCGTCTTGAGCATCATAGGTGTTGTTAAAAGATCTTGATAACGTATTACTAACAACGTCACTTAGTATGTTTTTTGCAGCTGATTTAAGATGCGGCTTTGCTATGCTAAATCCTCGTTTTAGTAGGGGTATAGCCATTCTAAAGAGGCCTCTAAAAAGGTCCCCCAAACCGGCCCCATACATAACTCCGCCTCCTGCGTACCCGGGGAGTCCGCTGCCTGCCTGATTCTGGTAGTAGGCAACGTAACGCATAGGGTCAACATTGTGATTGTTGAAATATGCCATTTTAAACAAAGTGTTTTACAGGCCTGAAGTGAAGTTTAATGCACACTTTCCCGTAAGAAAATGGGACGTGTTGATTTTGATCGTCCTTCACTTCTATAACAATATCTGTGATGACTGATTTGTTGATAGACGTAGTGGGGTTTGTCGTATCGAACACTGACTGTGCTATTGTTGTCCCCGGTTATTTGTACACACTCCAGGAGCAGCACAAAAGCATCACCCACGGATTGGTAGCGGATAATGTCCGTGTAGATATAAAGAGTATAGAAACCACCGTGTATGTCCGCCTGATGCATTGCATATGTTACAATGTCCTTTTCAAAATTAGTTTTTTCAGGATTTGTTTTTTGCAGTATAGAATCTCCTATAGGGAGGCCTGGTTTCAATCCTAAAATAATGGCTAGTTTTCCATGGAAGGTCATTGAAATGTTAGGTTTTGCTTTCAGAAATACTTTGTTTTTTACACGGTCATAACCGAATACCCCCTGAGGCGCTACTAAATCATTTATCACACTAACTAGAGATGGGACATTGTCGTAATACCCTGTTTTTATTGGTATGCGTAGTTTCGATAAGCTGATCTTCTTCACATCTACACCATGGCGTATGCTATTAGTGTACTTTCCACCATCGGCCGTGGTGGGTCCGATGTTTATCTCGAAAACGGCGTCGTTGCTGTTAAAGGTGTACCAGTTTCTAGGATATTCAATTTGAACAAGCCCCACCTCCCATTCTCCTTTTATATTTATAGGGGTAGCCAGTCTTGTTCTATAATTAGAGATTTTATTATCAGGGTATACAGACAGCGATGCGTTGCAGGGTAATGTGATATAAAATCCACCCTCAGCCATGTCTGTTTTTTATACAACTGTATGCCTCCTGCGTGCGTGCATTGTTTTTATGGCTTCTGTACATCAACTAATTCTTTCTGGTCGATCCATGACGCAAACTTCACTGGCCATCCGAGCCACTGTACCAGCACTAATGTTTTGCGACCCTTCGTCTTCTTATCTAAAATTTTTTAAACTTTAAAGGGCACCTATTATGCAAAATTCACTTTTACATGCTGTTTGAACATAAATGTGTGTTGGCAGTGTGTGAGCAAAACCACCCTAGAATGATAAAAATCCACCCAGTGTTTTTTTTACAATCTCAATAATTCATATGCACTCTCTCAGAATGAGCTGTTCTAAGATTCAGCTTTTTGTGACGTAGAACATGGGAAAGGGGTTTGATTGACAGTGTGGTTGAGGCAGACCCCTCCCTCGGTGATCTGATCCTCCATTGTTGTTTCAACGACAGCCGGACCGCTGTTCTGAAGATTTGTGCTGCCTTCTAGAAAATGCCTCCTAAGAAAAATAAGTGTTTTGTTGTGGGCTGTAATACTTCGCATAGTTGTTTGCACTTGCTTCCGACATCAGAGCCACTGAAAACGCAGTGGGTGGATTTTATTTATGAAGGAAATGCGCCTCTTACACTCCCGAAGTACGTTTATGTTTGCTCAAATCATTTTGAGAGTGACTGTTTTTTGAACGGCGGTCAATTCAAAGCAGGTCTTGCTACAAAATTAATCCTCAAGGGTGGATCGTTGCCTAGTGTTCGCGATCCAACGACAATTCCTGAAGAAGTAAGTGTATTTTATGATTTCTGAGGTGTTTTCAAACATTTGCGTCAACGTTATCACAGTTTGTGTGTGTCTGTGTGTGTGTTGCACAGCGATGACAACGCAATGAGTTCATAAATGTATCAAATAACCATTCTGAGACATCCTGGTCCATTCTCGATCGTGTTTCTTCAGCCGGAGTCTCTTCGTCATCTGGGTCGGACTCTGGTTCAAACATGTATGGCCGAATGCCATACACAATTGCGGGTCTATCACTCTCGGCCATTATGGTTCTACCGACTGTTAATTCCCATAGTTATGCAAGTTACGCCCACATCCAGCGGCAGGGTGGGGATTAGCAGCTCATTTGCATTTAAGGTCGTCTGCCTCAAAACAGCTTGTTTCAAAACAGGCCCCAAAAATGACACACTCAAATGGTTATAATAAATTAACTGGGGGGTATTTTGTGCTGAAACTTCACAAATACATTCTGGGGACACCCAAGACCAATATTACATCTTGTAAAAAGGGCCATAATAGGTGCCCTTTAAATGTCTTGTTTTTACTGACAAATATTTTTTGCAATTCTTCCGCATAAAAAACACAGTTGATAACATCCCCGTCGTAATCACTCAATCTGTAAACAGGGGTTTCTTGTGGGATACACTGTGATATAGTCAAATACTCTTGTGTGTAGTTTTCCTCATACCCTTTTGCAAACGGTCCTCTGACTTTAGAAATTCGAACCACGTCACCAATCTTGTATTTAAATACGAGCTTAACACTATGTGGTCTGGTATCACCATATAGGTTATGTAGCACCACAGACTCATTTTCTTTCCCCACATCAATCGGCCTCATCTTGATGGTTCTGTGATGGCTCGCATTGTATCCTTGTGTAATGTCTTGAAGTATGTCGATGTAACGTTTGGAGTTTGTGGCAGTTAAATATCTCCACATTCTACCTTTTAAGGTTCTATTAAACCGCTCGATAACACATGCCTTTAATTCTGTGGCTGTTGCGAAATGGGCTATATTGTATTTTTTTTTTACGTTTTGAAAATGTTTGTTAAAAAAACTCCTTTCCTTTATCTGTCTGTCATTTTTGTGGTACACATCCCTCTTTCAGTATGGATTCAAAAGCTTTAGAGACCTCTACACCACTCTTGTTTTTTAAAGCCCTTGTCCAGGCATATTTACTAAACAGATCGATGCATGTCAGCAAAAAATGGTTGTTGTCATTTACCGAGGCATACGCAGACAAATCGACTAGATCGGCCTGGAACTGCATGTCGATACCGTAGACAAAAACCCGATTCCTTTTGTATTTTAGTGGGGCAGTTCTGTGTAGTGTATATGCATCCTCGCCTGCGAGCCATTCTGAAACCTCTTTATCGTTTCTTTTAAAACAGCTTCTTTTAAGCGTTTTTTCCCCCCTAAAGAACCAGGGTTAGAAGGCGTGTAATAAGTCTTTTTCATTTCTTCTGACATGTTTCCACTTCACGCTACACAAAAGAATAACACAGATGGTTTAAGTAATTTGGGTTTTTATTTCTTAAAACAGTAAAAGGAAACAAAAGGTATCATACAGCATCAATGTAGTGTAAAAATGTATACACATCACAATGTTTTTTTCAAGAATGTAATCAACCAGTGTTTCAATAATTTCACAAACATCAGTCTGATTGTTTCTTGTCAACATGTCTACACATAGATCAGTCACATATGTACACAGGCACAATATATCAGCTATTCTAATACAGCTGCCGCATTCAGTCATCAGGTCTAAAATTTTTCTGATAGTCACACAAATTGGTTCACCAGCATTAAAGCATAAACGCATCATATCTGTCCATTCATTTGACACAGTTCTTACAACAGACATTTGTTTCTTGAGGTTTGTAAAACGATTGGTATCAACAGCACATCTGTTTACAGTAACAGATACATTGGCACATTCATTAATAATCTTGTACAACAAGCCGGTCATCTCGCATCTAATACGTTGTTTAAGTAGACACTTTGCCAGACCAGTTGCAAAACATGTATTCCCCATGGCTGTGTTGCTGTCAGGCAACTTGGACAATACCTTTCCAGCTGTCCACAGCGTCATAGACAATTTGTTCGCTGCTGACGTCCACAACTTTCTCTCTGACTTCACAAAGCTTTTCCACAATGAATACTTCGTCACGCAGTTCATGTAAAATAGCCTCCACTGAACCTTGAATCCTCTGGGGGTGAACCCTAAAACCACAACGGCTCAATGCTTGAGCAACTATGTGCTTAAGGTCCGGTTTCACCAGATTACGTGTCAGTTCCTCAAAGTAGGCGTCAATGAAATAGGGACCCGGTTTGAACAAGCAGGAGTGTCTAATCTGACTGGGGTGATCCACTTCACAACCCAAACAGATTTCTTTCAGCTTTTTGTTGATGACATGTTCCAGAAGAACCACAACAGTCGCTTTTATGATTTTGAATCCGTCAGAGCGGATACAACTGTCTGTGTCGTCGATTCCAGCAAAGGCCGCTGCTCCAGCTATTGCACCAGTGTTGCCGTATGGTGTTGTAAGGAAGGTCATGTTGTGATATCCAAGATCCAGGCAGAATTTATCCAACCAACTGTTGTCGCAAGTTTGTGGGTGGGGCTCCAGCGGCGTAGCATTGTCATCAGGCATCGCCGGGGCTGCCTCAGGGTTGTTGGTGTAGCAGTAGACTGTTGTAGATTCTTGAGACATGGTGAATGAATGTAGCAGTTGTACCGACCTGCAGGCGTTTTTAATGGCTGTAATATGTGGGTGGGTTTAAGAGGCGGTCTTCAGCGCTGGTAACGCCCTGCTCAGGGTGAAACAATTTAATCTTTACAGAACTGTAACGGTCATACATGTCGCACCATCTAAACATCTTGTCAATGCATGTAAATAGGTTGTCAAGCATACGAACATCTTTCCACTGAAACAAAAATTTCATGTCGTAGCACAAGTGATGCTCAGATTCACGAATAGGCCACGCATGTTCGCAGAGCTTTGTCTTGTCGTAGCAGCAAAAAATATAAACACAATCATCTGGTAACTTTTTACTATGGTCTCCGACCACACGAAATCTTGTGTCAGGAATTGAGCCATCCCACTCAGCAACGTACAACGGATCATCACCACAGTCGTTCAAATCTCTCCAAACGTAGTTGAAAAACAGAAACCAGTCTTTGTTGTGGAAAATCACACATGGGGTCTGCGATGTAAAATCGTCTCCAACATCTGCTGTGTAGAGTTTCACAGTACGCATCACCTTGTCAAACGCATATCTCACCACACGACCACCACACATTGAGAAATCCCGTTTCACAAGAGCAGTGTCCTCATGAAGAAACTTTGTCAAGCTAACATTTGGCTTTTTCCTTGGCGCAAAAGTTAGATCTTCTCTCATTTCAACAGGTCCTCTTGTAGGCGAAATACACATAACCTTTCTAGTGGTTTTAGGAGTTCTCGGAGCAGCCATTGTATCTGGAAAGTTGTAGAATGTCTTCTGTGTTCAACAGTGTATCCCCTAACCTTATTTAAAACATCATATTCAAGATGTAGTGACGTAGGTGTGAAAAGGCATACCCTTAAGGAACACACCATAAAAAACTTCAATGGCAATTTGTGAGGTGTGAGTTCATTAAATCAGTCGTAAAAGCCAGTCAAAAGTCTAATTTAACATCTGTTTGATCTGTTTTTGTCTTTTTAAAGTTCGCGGATATCACCGCTGGAGGATGTCACACGGCGTCGCTCAGCCTAGACATACCGGAGCCTGTCAGCGGCCCATCATAAATCAGAAGCGCAGCACAACTCAGAACCATAAATCATGTCATAAATCACCATTTTTGACACAACGTATATGTTAATACTACTAAAGATAAATACTTCACAATTCACTTACTTTATTATTATTTTTTACCTTTAATGTTAACAGGCAGGCAACGGATTTCACCCTCGGAAAATGAATGAAATTGAACACGTTTGAAAATATTGGTTGGCAAATATGTAAACATCTTTTTAAACAAGATAATTATGTTGATTTAAGAGAATCAGGGCCAGTGTATTTGGCAGTTTATGTTATGTTTGATTTAATCACACCGACACGGGAGGTAATTACTCAACTAAATGCATTATGAAACAATCCGAACAACACTTGAGGCACTTGTGTGCAGACATAACAGTTTACACTTTAAATACATCACATTTACTTTTTCACGTACTACAATTCATGCATTCATCAGCTTCCAAATAGGAGTAAAGGCAGGCTTCTCTGGTTTATGCTGCATTTGTCTACAGCAAGCATGGTCTGCTGACCTCCTTGTCATCACCCACTTCCTAACAAACTTAGTTGGGTTCCACAACTCTAGTGGTGGACCCACTAACTTTACAAACATCAAAGACACATTGACAATCTTCAGCTGATTTCTCAGTGGTGAAACAAAAGTATTCATAGCTGAAAATCCCCTTTCACATTCAGCTGTGCTCACAGCCAGTGTATCTACTGTGTGTTTTAATTTCAGAAGACCCTCTTTAATTGCCATGTTTGGGTTTTCCTTTTAGCCTCTGAAACCTTGTTTGACACTACAGTAGTTCATTGCCAGACTATCACACAGCTGCCTCAATTCTTGTTCCCCATACAGCAGTGGCACTGGAGAGGGCCAGGTGTCAGGTGATAATACATTTATTTGATCAAAAAGCACCAGCTCATGCTCTGGGACCATCCTGGACTGCATGCTACAACTGAGTGCATGACAAAAACTTTTCGTGATTGATAGTTATTTGTCTCCCACCAGATTTTCAATGGAACCCCCTTAAAAACACCATCCTGAACAGCCTGACAGGCAATCTGGTAATGAGGGCCTGGTGTCTCTATCATTGCTAAGAAAACATCAGCCTGCCGTTTAACTTTTTTTAACCCTTCTGAGAGACGAATTTCTCTGTTTTGTAATGCCTCAGACAAGTCTTTAAGCTCTTCGAGAGCATCCAACATTAGTCCCAAATTGACAACAAAATCCTCTGAGGATAATTTAGCTTCAAGCCCGTCATACATGCATCTTTCAGCCGAGGTCCTGGATGTATCTTTACCAGCACTAATAAAGTGCTGGTGCAAAGCACCATACATATTTCAGACAGCCTCAATTGTCCTGTAGGAAGAGGCAACCCATCGCACATTTAACACACAACCTATTTTTCTCAACTGTGTGCCCACTACTGATGCAGCCTCATCCAGTTGCCTTAAATTCTTTGGAGATTGACTATAAAGACAGTACAGCTTATCCAGGAAACTGGTGAAGTGGTTGGTTTCCACACAGCTCCTTACGGCATCCCCAACTGACAGCTCTAGCCTGTGATTAAGGCAGTGCCAGCCAACCACTGCTGGATATCTGGCCTTCAGCTTTGCATACACTCCTGCCTTTCTACCCAGCATCACCGATGCCCCATCTGACCAGAAGCCAAGAAAGCACTGCTTCAGAAACTCATCATCTAACCCATTGTCCATGAGACACTTGAGCAATGCATCAGTGATGCCATCTGCAGTAGTCTGTTCTAGCTCAATAACCTCTCAGAAAAAAGTGAGTGGGTCTGAATTTTGGATCGATGCGTGAACGTATACAACTAAACAAGATTTTTTGCTTAGTGTCGTGCTCTCATCTATCAGGATGGACACTTTGGGCCTTGTATTCCTGATGCTGGTCATCTAGGCATGTTTAATTTATTTTGAGATTAAATTTGCAATCTCTGTGCATGGGACATTAGTGTGCAAAACTCTCCCCATGTTAAGACCATTCATGCGCTGTAGGTCGATGAGTGAAGGGTGATCTCTGTATGGCCGATTTCTTTTGGCAATGTGATATGCCGTCCTAAACACCTTCTCAGTGGTGCACAGCTGTTCTTGTTGTGCTTTTAGGAAGCTGGCATCTACTTTACTTTCTTCTTTTTTTTTCACAGATCGACTCGGCTAATTTGTGGCTATGTGATGTTACATGCTTGTATATTTTTTTTTTCCATTACGATCTCATCTGCTTGTCTTTAGTATCCCCATATGGTTTACCTCTGCCATATTGCCACTCTGATGAAAAAGTGTATTTGTTTGAACCAGATCTTAGCACACCTGGTGACCCTGGATCTCTGCATCTCTGCTAGCACTGCTGAGTGCTGACGCTGGGCTGCTGCTGCTAGCACTACTGAGGGCTGACGCTGGGCTGCTGCTGCTACCACTGCTGGCAGCTGATGCTGGGCTGCTGCTAGCACTACTGAGGGCTGACGCTGGGCTGCTGCTAGCACTACTGAGGGCTGATGCTGGGCTGCTGCTGCTACCACTGCCAATGCTGAGAGCTGGGTTGCTGGTTGTGCCTTTCTTTAGGGCTTTTCTACTAAATGCATAGTTCCATATGTAGCAGCGGCAGTAAATGCAGTTCGACTACGCCACCCCGAGGTCTAACCCGGGGAACTATAAGTAACCACCAAGGATTCTATGGAATAAGGCAATCAGGTTCGGGCACTGAACAAACAGAGAAATGGTTCCGTACGAAAAAGATACAATTTTATTAATCAAATTCACAGCAAAAATAATACACTCTGAAAGCTGACATCAGCATATTCTTAAAACACTACACACTGGATGAAAGTCGATACCTCTAAATTCACAGTAATCCAGTGAAGACAATTCATCATCAAAAAGACACAATAATAAATATCATACACGAAGGTGTGGATCAATGTCCTAACATGGAGTCTGTTTCACACACACACGCTCACAAAACCGGTGCTGAGGCTTACTGGTGGGCGTCCAGCGACTCGGGCCTGGGTATCCACATAATCCACGCCAAACACACGTGCACAGCCACACAATCAGCACAGCAACGTCACACTGTGGAGGTACACACACTACACGCCAAAGAGGGCCCACCGCCTCGAGCACGCCGTCCCCACCGTCAGCACTCAGCTCCTCAACAGATAACAAGGACAAAATAAAACAAAATTAACAACAGGTCATGATTTTGCACCATGAATCAGACTAACAACAGTGACAGAAATGAAATAAAGTTGCAAAAACAACAGTAAGGCTAATAAGTAAAATAAACAAAAAGGCAAATGAAATAACTTTGCAAAACAACAATAATGCTGGTAAATGACATAACCAAAAAGACCAATGAAATAACTTTACAAAACGACAATAATGCTGGTAAATGAAATGAACAAAAGACAAATTAATTAGCTTTACAAAAAGACAATAATGCTGGTAAATTAAATGAACAAAAGACAAATGAATTAGCTTTACAAAACGACAATAATGCTGGTAAATGAAATGAACAAAAGACAAATGAATTAGCTTTACAAAACGACAATAATGCTGGTAAATGAAATTAACAAAAGACAAATGAATTAGCTTTACAAAACGACAATAATTCTGGTAAATGAAATGAACAAAAGACAAATGAATTAGCTTTACAAAACGACAATAATGATAAACAAAATAAACAAAAAGGCAAATGAAACAACGTTGGAAGACAACGACAATGCTGGTAAATAAAACAACAAAACTAACTTTTAAGAGACAAGGACAGATCACTCAAACAATCAATGGCTCACGTAACAAACACTCATCCGTGGATAACACAAATCCGATGGCAGAAACCCAGTCGGCCACACAAGTGACCGCCGATACAGTTTCCTTGGAAGGATGAGCTCAGTCCATTACTTTGAACTCGGCGACAACGAGTTTAGCACGTATAAGGGTGACGTGCATAAACAGCATTTAAGCAAAGCAGCAGTTGCCCCAAAGCAGGCCTCAAACGCTTCCTTACTATGGTAGCTATCCCTGAGGAACAGCGAGCTGACACATGAATCTCGCAGGCAAAGCACCGTGCGCGAGTCAACAACAGTAACACATCATGCCGTTCAATCCGATGGAAACAATGGGGTAGCCGCAACACAGCAAGGAATTCTGCGACACTACCAAAAACTGGGTGAACCCAAACAACACGCGCCTCCAGCATCACGCACTGCCCCCAGGGGGTACGCTCGAGCTATAACATCCTTCCCCTGACATGATTGGCCACCAAGAACACGCCACGAGCCAATCACAAACCGAATAGGAAGGATAAACGCCAATATAATCAATGGGGAGGAGGAACTGGATTCAACCACAGTCCATCCTGCCACACATACATCAAAATTACTGATTCTGCACACTTATGGGCTTACATCTTCAATCTCTATCAATCTTTTGATATGGCAATTGCAGCATTAAAGGGATAGTTCACCCAAAAATGAAAATTCTGTCAGTAATAACTCACCCTCATGTTGTTCCAACCCCGTAAGACCTTTGTTCATCTTCGGAACACAAATTAAGATATTTTTGATTAAATCTGAGAGCTGGATCACTCCTCCATAGGCTTCTTAAAGGATTGAAACTTGTTCACCGAAAAGTTATTAAAAGACATCGTTAAAATAGTCCAAGTGACTACAGTGACTCAATCTTAAGTTTATCAAACGACGAGAATACTTTTTGTGCGCAAAAAAAAACAAAAATAACGACTTTATTTCAACTATTCATTTCCTTCTCTGTGGGCTTCGAGTCAGTTCACTTGTATAATAGCGTAAGCTTCTGTTGTTATATGTCACACGCATCACACACATGTCCAGCGTCGGCCAATAGTGAGCCTACGTGTGACGAGGCCCACAGAGGCCCACAGAGAAGGAAATTAATAGTTGAAATAAAGTCGTTATTTTGTTTGTTTTTGCGCACAAAAAATATTCTCATCGCTTGATAAACTTAAGATTGAGCCACTGTAGTCACTTGGACTATTTTAATGATGTCTTTAATAACTTTTCGGGGCTTGCAAGTTTCAATCCCTTAAGAAGCCTATGGAGGAGTGATCCAGCTCTCAGATTTAATCAAAAATATCTTAATTCGTGTTCTGAAGATGAACGAAGGTCTTACGGGGTTGGAACAACATGAGGGTGAGTAATTACTGACGGAATTTTCATTTTTGGGTGAACTAACCCTTTAACTTACAGTGGTTATGAGGAGCAATATGAGAGATAAATCTGGTAATCATTGATCATTGTTTAGGTCAATTAAACGACATTTAGCCTTTTCCTCGCCATAGACGCCAATGAAGAAGAAAACGTTAATGTTAGATAACTTCTAGAATCGTTGGATTTTGGTTTAGTTTTTTTGACAGGCTTAAGTGTTCATGACAAGATATGGCCATGAGAAATTTGGTAATCATTGATCGTTGTTTTCCGTCCTGAAAGTTTCAGTTAGCAGCTGAAGGCAGCCAGCTGCGAGATGAATCGTGACCATAAAACATTTGAGTCGGCCCAAAGAATTTCTTTTTTGAAAACGGCAAAAAAAAAAAAAAAAAAAAAAAAAAAAGGCAAAGGCTGACTGTGAACAAAGGACTTCAGTGGTAGCTGCTCGATCGCTCTAGCCGTTCGCGGGTTTCCATGGTAACGTCGCTGTTACGCTTAGAATTGTGACAGTTTTCCCTTGATGGCTGTGGGCGGGGTGCTGAACCAGGGAACGCAGCGATTAAAGCATTATGACGTCTGATAATTCCATGTAGCCTGAGTGTCTCTGTGTAGTCTTGCTAATTATTCAGTCTCTTATGCCATGTATTTGCCAGGAGATGACAAATAATTCAAGTGGAATAACAATATTTGGTGCTGAAGGAGACAGAGCAGAGCTCCGGCAGGGTGTGTTGTGGACCTGAGGAGGCGGCGCTGCATTCCGGTGCGCTCTGGCCCAATTTAACCTCTGGTCACACCAGATACTGACTGGTTTTCGGACCATAAATATATATATATATATATATATATATATATATATATATATATATATATATATATATATATATATGTATGTGTGTGTATATATGTATGTCTTGGGACATCATAAAACCAGTTTCCAATGTTTTACAATCTTTCTTTCTTGATTTCTTTCTTCAGGGGTTTTGGTGAGTTCTTCTACAACAGACTCAGTAACCATTTATATATGGATCTCGCTTCCTTCTTTTTGCCTAGAGCATAATAGAGCTTTACTTTACTAAAAACTTTAATGAGTGTATGCTTTGTTAAAGCACCTGTAATGAGTCTAGCTGAAATAGTCAAGCCAAATTTTAAAAAAAAAGGAGTAGGCTATCCCATACATATGGGCATGTATTTTAGTGGCTTATTAATTCTCATACATTTGTTGCTCATGGTTTCAGAGCCATATGACAGGTGTCTTGTAACTGAATTTGTCTATAAGAATTATTATTATTATGTTTGTACTAATTTGACTGTGTGCTTGGTCATAAATATATTTCATAATGAACTGCCTGATTCTGTTTCCCAAAGGGTGTCCATAATGTCATACTATTTTGGTTGGGTCAATGGGATCTTTTACTGAAACTGACGCAACTGTCTGACCCAATATTTTACCTCTGGTGCTATTTTATTCAGTGTCAGTGTGACATTTGGGGCTGTAGCTCCATCTGCGAGCCACCAAAGGGCCTGCAATAAAGTAATGGCTGTCAGTAATGTATGCCTATGGTTATTTTTTGAAAACTATGGGTGACTTTTCTCCTGCCATGGTTATTCCCGCTATTCAGGTGTTCACACAGAACGTTATGCAGTGCTCCACTATGTTTTTAAAAGACGCAGTGCAGTGGAGTGAAATATTTTTTTTGTTTTGTTTTGTTTTGTTGTTTCTCCCGCAGGGCTGAAAAATGTAGAGCACGGGTCAAAGATGACAGTCTAGTGCATATTGATATAGAAAAACTAATTTCTCCATATTCTCAGTTTAAAATTCATTATTGACACTGGTGAAGGGTTGAACTTGAAAACGTTTTGCACTCTTGCACTTTTTTGCACTTTTACAATTTATTTGTGGCCACTAGACAACAAAATCCCGTGGGCATTTTGGCTTGTATTCGTGTGCAGGTCTCTTTTTTCTTATTTTTGATTTCCTTTTTGATGTACACACCGCAAGAACATATAATTCATCAGTTTGGGACTAATGTTTGGCCCTACGCCTCTCCATCCTCTTGTTTAAAATATTATTTTTAAAAACGTGGGTCAAAAAGTCAAAAGAGAACCACCATAAATATATCTTCTTCCACTGCAAAAGGGAATACTGTTTTATTTTATATACTATTGTATACCACATTATTTTTGCATTATTCATGCAAATCGCCATCTTACTGTTTATTTGTTTTTCTCCATTTTTCTGGTTTACTACATTATAACAACTGATTATAATGACAACTGGGGTTGTCATGTTTGTTAAAGGGGCTATGTGTAGCTTTTTTTTTTAAAAAATCTTTAAGATAGAGTTTTCATTTGTACATTTATGAGCCAACCATAATGTAATAGAAAGAATGACACCTTAATGTCCACCACGGTTGCCTCTATCAGCCTGTAGGCTCAATTGTGTGGGGGAGGAATCGGGTTCGAATTGGCGCGAAAATTCACAAAATGTGACGTCATGCGCATTCTCGTCTACTTGGGCTTACATCCAGCAATCGCTTGCAGTAACGTTAGTGTTTCAAATGGACTCTGCGGACGGAAAGAAGCGACCAGCCTCCAGCACAATCCAGACACCCACGGAAACTCCTCGTAAGTAAAAAAAAAAAAAGCCTTATCTAGTGCGGCCAAAATAGAGAGTGACCGGCGTCAAGCAAAGACAAGACAAGATTCAACATCGGAGCGGCATTTTATTCTTGGAGGGAGCACCGGTCAGCGCTGGGTATAAAAACAGACCCCGAGCTGGCTTTCTTTTTACTGCAAAGGTAAGACATAGATACAACTCTCTGGTTGCTGTGGTCATGCTCACACGAGCGTGCGCACCGAGAACGAGCATGAGACTGGCTGCAGTTTCTCTAACGGCCACTAGTGTCAGTAACGGTTAGAAATTTCAGAACCTACGCAATGCTCCTTTAATGACTTTGAGTTATGTGCCCTGTGGTGATAACTTGCAGTGCTTGCTTGCTCTAATTATATGAAGTACAGTAATGTTGAAAGTCACCATCGCTGTGGTATGTGAATGGAGTGTGTGTATGTGTATGTACTGTTGAAATCAAGTATTTATGTGAAAGCAAAAAGCAACAAATAAAGGATAAACTGTACCGGACAACAGATGCAATGTTGACCTGTTTATGGTTTGTGAGAAATAGTGTTTGGCTTGAATGGGCTGTGTGACTATTACAAAGGATTCATGCAAGAGCTAGTTTGGCATGAATGTGCGGAACTAAATCAAATAAATACAGATTCCTTTATGGATATATTGCTCATGTGCCAATGATTACCTCTCCATGTGCACTCCTCGTCTAAACCATTACTCTTGCTTGCCTTGTTTACCCTAACCCTAGATTTTTGTTTCTTGGATGGTTATTTGAATTTGTTAGCTGAGCCGACTGCAGTTAATGTTTGACCTGTTCTTTCCCTTTTGCCTTTGGATTGTTGCCTGGATTTATTTTGTATTAAACCATGTCTGTACTTGGATCTTGACACTGCCCATAGCTCTTTGCATGTTACTGTAAGACAGCTGATAGTGTGTTACACACATTTAGTAGTAACTAGAACAGGGGTTCAAAATTCAGTTCAGAGGTCCAAATCCCTGCAGAGTTTAGCTCCATCCCTTCTCCAACACACATACCTGTAGTTTTCAAAAAAGATTTAAAAAAAATAAAAATCATGTGTGTTTAATTAGGATTGAAGCAGGGCTGTGGCAAGCTGTATCAACTTTCTACAAATAGTAATTTACTATGTTGGAATGTTTGCTATTGTGAATCTCCTCTGGTTAGCTGGTTAAAATGGCCCTTTTTGGCCCTGCTGGTATATGCTGTAACTACATACTCTGCTGGGAAAAAGCATCTTTCCATTTTAAAGGCCATTCAAAAGCTGTACTGTGTATTCTTTTTTCTTTTTCTTTTTTTTTTAAATGTAGCTTTAATGAAATAAAATATTTATCACAATGTGCCTATTTTTCAGGTTTGGGTGAAGGGATGAGACAGCCTCCATAGCTGTGACAGGGCAGGCAAAGAGTTCAGAGTGTCGCCGTAGCAGTCGCCGCCGCCTCGGCAGGAGCTTTAGCGGTTACCACCACCTCAGGGGCAGCAGAAAAAGTGTGTATGTGTGGCCCAAACACACAAGATGGCGGTTGCCATCACTGGAACCGCAGCTGATGGTGGAAGGACCACTGATACAACCAGACTTAGAACCACCGGACTTGGGACCTACGAACTTGGATGCGCTGACACCACCGGACTTGGGACCACTGGCCATTTTTGTTTCTTGGATGGTTATTTGAATTTGTTAGCTGAGCCGACTGCAGTTAATGTTTGACCTGTTCTTTCCCTTTTGCCTTTGGATTGTTGCCTGGATTTATTTTGTATTAAACCATGTCTGTACTTGGATCTTGACACTGCCTATACTGCCCGATAAAGGCAGAAGAATGTGGAACTGAGAAAAATGACTTTGAAGATTTTTAGTTGTCCCGCCAAATTAATTATAGGTAGGACACTGACAATCTGGCAATTAGATGTTTAAGTAATGAAAATTATCTACATAAAAAAATCTTGAGCTCAAACTTGACTTTTGACTACTATTTTAAAGTTACTGTACTCTGCTTTGTATTGTCAGCAAAAAGTGAGAAGTCATGCCAAGGCAAAAGGCAGTAACTTCCACATTATCAATATTTGGTTGATGATCACCATTAACAAAATCATTATAGCAACACCTGTATA
Organism: Gila orcuttii; assembly: GCA_026230005.1. Classification (NCBI taxonomy): domain Eukaryota; kingdom Metazoa; phylum Chordata; class Actinopteri; order Cypriniformes; family Leuciscidae; genus Gila; species Gila orcuttii. The sequence goes on from JAPDVR010000004.1 coordinate 37,302,949, forward strand.
AAATCTAGTGATCATGGCATTTATTTTGTATGATTTACAATTATAGCCATCTACTTATTGCTATCCTGTGCTTTGGTTGCATTCTGGTGGCCCTATATTAATAGCCTACATTAAACATGACAAAATACCTCCATGGGATAAAGAGTATTTTCAAGTGGTACCGGCTGGCATAAGACTTGCTAAACATGCGTTCAAAATGATCACAATAAAACAGATAAAACAGATTGACATTCGACCTGGAGACTGGTTTATAGCGGTGGATCTGAAAGACGCATACTTTCACAGGCGCTTACCGAGATTCGTGTTCGAAGGTGTCACGCTCCTTGTCCGTTCACGAAAATTAGCCTACGCAGTGCTTTCCCCCTTGAGACTCAGTAGGGAGCGCGTTCTGGACTACCTAGACGACTAATGCATTTATAGCACAACCTTCTGTGTTTCGCGTCTTTTCAGTATGCGGTGGTCTCAGCTGTTTGCCCTATTATTGTGCTTGTGCACTTCGCTCGTCCCGCGGATTTATTCCGGACGCTGTGATTGTATTTGTAACCTGCTTGTAAAAGCCGGTCTGATGTTGTATGCACCAGCACTTCTTGCTTCCTTATATTGTAGGCTATGCACCAATATACCCTTGTTGCTTCATTATTATCACTCCCTGTGATATATTAGTCCCGCGTCGGCTCAACCGGGTTCAGGGTGGTGCTGAAGGCGCCGGCGAAGTTTTGGCACTCTGCCAGCTAGATGCATGATTGTTTCAACCAGGTCCGGTATCCGAACTGGGTGAAGCGTGGCTTTAGTTCTTTGTTGTATTCACCTGATATGGCATGTGTAACATTTTTCTGTCATCTCTGCATATATCCTTCACGATCGTTATCGCACGTTTGTCGATATGCCATACTAAATGTTCTGACCGCATTAGTGCAGGACAAAGTTCTGAGGACATCAGAAGACAGGGATTGATGGCAGCTGTACACAGCTCTACACAGGCTACATCGTAATTTAAATTTTAATGGAGAGTAAACAAAGGCAGACCACCGTATAATCTGGTAGGTAGCATTATTTGATAGAACGCCGGCACCGCAACTTCATATTGACGTGCGGCTAAACAAAGGCAGAGTACCGTAACTCAAGCATGAGCGTTCCAAAACAAAGCCAAAGAGCCGTAACTGGTGTTACGGTGTTCTGCCTTGGTTTCTCATGGGCTTTTGGATGTTACGGTTAAGACAACCCATTATTTTCTCGAAAAAACAACGGATTTGACTCAAGCTACTTATCCACATGATAACGGAGGTCTTGAATGTGCCAAAAATATAAATAACTCATTTTCGACCAAAAACGATGTTACGGTCTTTTGCCTTTGCACGGCAGTATAGCTCTTTGCATTGTACTGTAAGAAAGCTGATAGTGTGTTACACACATTTAGTAGTAACTAGAACAGGGGTTCAAAATTCAGTTGCCATCACAGGAACCGCATCTGATGGTGGAAGGACCGCTGAGACAACCAGACTTGGAACCACTGGACTTGGGACCTACGAACTTGGATGCGCTGATACCACCGGACTTGGGACCACTGGCCACGTGCCAACATTACTGGGAGGTCCGCCCCATTGGATGTCAGTCCTAAATACCTTAAGTCAGCCTTAGTTGATTTTTGTATGGCGGCCATGACAGCTGAAGAATCATGCGTGGCAGTGTGAGTTGGCTCATGCACTGGGTCCATAGCGGGTGAATGGCAATCCAATGCTTTTAACCTCTCTAGAACAAATACTCTGTTTACTTCCATTGTAAGTGCATGACCGTGACCATGAATTCTGCATTAAAATACATTTTTATTTTTTGGTAATCAAAATGAACCCACAAATATTCTCACTAGAGCTTCACTTGTATTGAACCCAGAATATTTATGTAATTTTTGTTAAGCAATGTTTCTCCTGTCAACATGACCAATACTAATAATAAAAGCTTTGTTTCATTTGGAGCTTATTCCAATAGCCCCTCAAACTTCTTACAATAATAATGTTTCTGCATTTCCATAATTGAGACAACAGTGTGATATAATCAGTGAACAACTCACCCGCTGACTGAGCCGACTCAAATCGCATCCATCGCCACATTGACTAATGGGCTAATGGCAGAGCTCTTAATTGACTTAACTGTGGCATCTAGGAATGTTTCTGTGTTTTGAGCGCAGCATGACAACTGACAGGTCTATTAAAGAGTGCATGATGCTCGCTTTGTGAAAGAGCACTACACTGCAGACATGCCACAGCAAACCACTACAAGCTATTAGTTCTGACCTTTAGCTCTGCTGCTGTAACCAATACAGACTCCTACGGTGCTGTGTTAAAAACTCTAATGCTGCTGATACTCAGAAAAATAGGAAACCTCCTTCATTTCTGGGAGCCGCTAGTTCGATGCAATGGTACGGTGGCCGAGAGAGTTCAACGTGCTGCAACTGAAGAAAACGCATGCAAATAGTAAAAAAACCTGCATGCAAATAGAAAGAAAGCGCATGCAAATAGAAAAAAACACATGCAAATAGAAAAAAAACACATGCAAATAGAAAAAACACAAGCAAATTAAAAAACATCTTCATCAGTTTCACAACACGCGTGTGCTCCAAATACTCACAACACAACCAAATACAGAAACGCGCTGCAAATAACACAGACCACAACGGAAATGTTTCCGGGGGAACCAAATAAGTCACGAACCCGGCTGGGACGTGCTTATTGCTCGTGAGCATCCCTATGCCCTACTCCCTTCGAAGGGCAGATGGCAGAGCTCTTCAAATGGGACTTTGGAGTGAGCATGGCACTAGTGTGCCATTATGTAGCCGTTTGGAACGCACTTGATGAAGGGAGCAACGAAAGACAAGTCATTTCCTCATTATTTTCGCCTGGGATGTTCCCATGACAACGCAGCACGTTGTCCATCAGCTGAATAGCTGTTCTGACGACAGATATATAATGCTGTTAACATAACGGTTGCAAATAAATATTTTTTTTTACGTTTACTTTACAATTTTTTTTTTTTAAATATGCGTTATATATCTGTGTCAGTGTCTCAACTTTACCCTACATTACCTAACATTTCTTATGAAACATTTCTTTATACAAATTTAAACATAACATGAAACAATTTGTACAGTGTAACTGATGTATAGATTAACATCTTTCCTTCATGTTCTTCTTCTCTATCTTTTTTATTTATTTATTTTAGTTTTCAGCTCATTGATCTTTTCTCATTTGTATTCTGATGACATTGAACATATTGTTAATACATTTTGTATATTGTATACAAGTTGTATGTCATAAAAATGTAATCTCTGTATGTTTTGCGAAAAAAAAAGTTTCAATAAATAAAATAAAATAAAGAAGAATTTTGAGCTGTACGCACGTTCCAGCCGGGTTCGTCACTTATTTGGTTCCCCCGGAAACATTTCCGTTGTGGTCTGTGTTATTTGCAGTTTTGTTTCTGTATTTGGTTGTGTTGTGAACTTTTGCAGCGTTTCTGTATTTGGTTGTGTTGTGATTTGGAGCACACATGTGTTGTGAAACTGATGAAGATGTTTTCTTAATTTGCAGGTGTTTTTTTTCTACTTGCATGCGTTTTTTTACTATTTGCATGCGTTTTCTTAAGTTGCAGCACGTTGAGCTCTCTCGGCCACCGTACAATGGAGACTGTTTGTGTGCAGAATATTTTTAACAATATTTAAAATTGGTATTTGTTTGTCATTAACAACAACAGTAATATTAGCTTATACAGTGTGATGAAATGTGTAGAAATAACAGATTGGTAATGTTTTCAGGTATCATGATTAGCATTACTTTTTTTATATACCTTGGAATCTCACATAACAGTGTTATTTAGTATTATGTATTAATATGTATAATATTTATTAATATTATATTATAATAAGTTTAATTTTAATTTTAGTTTAAATTTTAGAATTTGGTTATGTGCTTTTGTCATTCTTTTTTAAATATTTCTATTTAGCTTTAATTAATTTCTATTTATTTAATTTTTAAAGTTTTTCATCTGCTTTCTATATTTATGTATTTCATTTCAGTCTTATTTTTAATGAACAATTTTAATTGGTTTAGTTTTAGACAACTTCAAAACTGGTGATGCAACCTGTCAGGGTTATGTTTAGTTTCATTGTATTTTAGTTCCCGTTTACCTGTGTTCTCTTTCATTCTTAGTTTCCATGGTTCCTGACTAGTTTTGTTAATTATTTAGTTCTGTGTATATAAGCCCTTCGTTCCCTTTGTTCAATGTTCGGTCTTGTTTTGGTTTATTTGGTTTGTATCCTTGTGATCTCCTCAGTGTTCCATTTTGGATTTTTTCATTGAAAACTAATTGTTTGTTAAAACTCTATTGTCATGCTTTTACTGCAGCAGCCACGTGTTACAGAAGACCGGACCTAGAATAGATTGTTTTTCAGCAATGGACTTACCAGCAGTCTGTTTGCTCTTCCTTGTGCAGGAGCAACGACGCCTTGAGGACCACATGAGAGACTTTTTAAATCTTTACATTAGACTGTTAGATATCTACATCATTCCCCGAGTGTTTTATTTTACCGGCATGAGTGGAATAAGGCACACCTTCCCAACAATGGTCCTCAAGAGACATTTGCTGTGTTTGTGGAGTGGGTGCTGGTGAACAACAGATCTTCATTCTCTGTCTGCGCTGCAGAGGAGGACATCACCAGACCCACTCCAGACCCAGTGCCCAGCCAGCTGCCTTCCATGGACGAAACACCTGAGCCCACCACAGACAAAGAGCTTTGCTGGTCCCATCTAGCTTCAAGTCTCCTGGGTCTCCGCTGGCCCCACCTAGCTCCAAGTCTCTTCTGTCTCCAATGATCCCACCCACCCTTCCTCTCCCACCTCCTCTACCAAGGCAAGGCAGTCCTCCGGCTCCGTCTCTGCTGATTCCCTTCAATTCCTGGGCTCCTCCTCTGTTTACTCCACCTGGGACTGTCATTCTTTTGGCTCCAATGGGCTTCCTTGTTCCTCTGGATGCATCTTGGTCAGTTGTCGCTCTTCCTACACCATGGACTTTCGGGCTTCGGCTGCACCTCGTCCCTCCACCCCTTCGACTCCATTGGGCTCCGCATTTCCTGCGGCGCCACCTTGGTCCTTACTCACACTTGCTCCACCGCAGTCTTCGGGACCCTGGCTCCACCTCGCCCACTCATTACTCCGCCTTGGCCTCCAGAACCTACAGTGTTGCCCGGCCCCTGTGTCTTCTCGTCTCTGCCTGAGTCTCCAACATAAAGTACATTTACTGCAGTAGCCACGTGTTACTCAACCCTGAAAAGCACTGTATGGTCTATTTACCTTTAAATCGTGCTTATTTTGTCAAATATTTTATCACTGATTGACATTCATTTTACGTTTCATTAGTTTTTAAACATTTCCATTTTGAAATTTTCCCTTCATCAAAATCAGCAAATGTTTTTACTGGTTTTACTGTACACTTTTACCACACATATATACCATATTATAGAAGATTGTAACAATGTTCAAGACTCAGGGATGGAAGAGGACAGGGTTGGCTTGTGGATACTGCGGGTGTTTATTGGAAAACAAAAATAAACAGAACAAAACCAAGGTCGCGCACACAACGCTATGTAATCGAAACTCAGTCCACTAGAATCAGCTGTCACTCAAGACGTTCCTCGCGCTCTCTGCACACGACATTCTCTAACACACTCTTTCCACTGTTCTCAGCTACTGCGTGATCACCCACAGGTCTCCACTGGTCTCTCTCTCTCTCTCCCGGCATCTCATTTCCTCGTGGCTTTTATCGGTCTCCCCTCGCCAATTACTGAAACAAGACATAGGTGTTTGTCATTCACACTTAAACCATTAACGCCGCACCTGTCTCCCATTCCCTTTCAAAAGCTACAATCGATCCTCGCTGCTTAGCGCATTGGGAACGTCTTTAATCGTGACCTGTTGTGAATATAGTGTGTAAACACGTCAATGAAATCGATCCGGAGGTCATATAGCCTCGGTTGGTGACGTCATCGGCGCGCACTCGCGACACAAGGCTATAATTAGATGAGCCACAGGTGCATCGTCAGGTCTTTTGTCTTCAGAGACCTCTCTGTGTTTGGTGTGCAATTCCTCTCTATTTCCTCTCTGTCTACTACAGATCTTGATTAGGAGTTATTTAGTTTTTACAACTGGCAGTGTGCAGATTTTTCTCTTTGTCATGTCTCTTTGTCTCTTTGTTTAAAAGTCAAAAAGACAAATGAGTCAGCAATAAAGTAAGCGCTGTGTCCCTCCATGTTCTCGTCCTATGTCAGAACTGGATACACATGCTTACTGCTTTGTGTGTTTGGGGGAAGAGCATACGATCGCTGCATTGGAGTCAGGAGAGTGCAAGCGTTGTGAAATGTTCACAGTTAAAAAGCTTCGTGCTCATCTTGGCTACTTTCAGTCCGCACCCGCATTAACATCGTGGGGCTCCCGAATGGATTTGGCTGACGAGCAAGAGCCTTGTCCGTCCCTTACACTTGTTCGCTCATCAGATCCACAAGTTCCCTCGCGTGATCCCGAAGCGCACCCCGGTGTTTCTTTGGCTCACGCAGGGGTCGATGATGAATCTCTTGGGTCTACGGACTTCGAGCAGCCAACCTCTGAGTGTTCCTCGTACGACAATAAATCCGTCGAGGAATTACTCTAGGTGATTACTCGCGCGGTGGCCAGATTACAGCTTGACATATACCTCTCGTGTTTTTGTTCCCTTGACTTCGACCTTTTCGACTATCGTGGGTTCGAAGACGTGGGGGTATGCGGAGATGCCTCAGGTTGAAGAGACGCTCGCGAGCTATCTCTTGCCTGAGTCTGCATTTTGCTCAAGAGACCTACCCTCCCCACGAAGCCGTGCAGAACAACATCGGCTCTCGTGGGTAAAGCTTACCAAGCTGCAGGTCAGGCTGGTGCTGCGCTGCACACAATGGCTGTGTTACAGGCATACAAGGCTGACCTCTTGAAGAACTTGAGTGCAGGCACTACGATAGATGAGGAAGCGTTTTCTGAACTGCGCCGAGCCACAGACCTTTCTCTCCGTGCCACTAAACAAATGGCCCGTCCCATCGGCCGTTCTGTGTCTGCTTTAGTTAGCACGGAGAGGCATGTGAGGCTCAACCTCACGGGATAAAAGATAAGGACCGTGTCTATCTTCTGGACTCCTCGGTTTCTCCCTCTGGCCACAGTAGTCACCAGGTTCAAAGAGAGGTTAAGAAACATGTTAAGAAACATTTAAGGAGAGGTTAAGAAACATGAGAGGTTAAGAAACATGAGGAGGCGTTTGTTCAGTTCCTTCCTCGCCGCACTCAAGGGGAGGGGGCCATCAGCCACCCAACCTCTCCCCGGCCCTTCTAGACCTAGGGAGGTGAAAAAGCAGAGCGTGGCACTCCCCCAGTAAAGATTGGGGACAGGCTCGTCACACTCTGCAACCTCCCAAGCCAGACCTTAGGATGATCATCAACAGAAAGAAGAAGTCCTGATTGTCTGGCGCCCAGTCTGGTGGGGGTAGCCCCCGCGGGACGGGGTGCGTATTGTATCTGACCACCCCTCCTCGTTACCCCCACGAAACCTCTACATCCCCGCCACCTCTAGTGCTTTGGGGGGCAGCGGTTTCCAGCGAAATGTTAGATGTTCCATTGCTTCCTGCTTTCATCCAGGGCACTGTAGGATTTGAGGGCGAACCAAACACAAATGAATCTTCCAGGTGATTTGTTCAAACATAATTCCACACAGAACTCAATACTCCAGACCCCCAAATCACCAGTCTAATCTGGGGCCATAAATGGAGTGGGCTCCAGCCAGTCCCAGCTAAGAACTTTATGACCATGAAAGCTTCAGAGAGATGTGCCCAACTAAAGGAAGAACGTTGTCAACGTTAGAACGTACAGCTCAGGACCCACCAAGATAACGGCAGAGGTTGTTTGATCCCAAGACAAATGATTTAAAACAGACCTCCTCCTTCTTAAGGACCTCTGAACGACCCCAGGTTTGAAATCTCTTAAAACCACAGAGACTGAGACTTTACATATAAAATACATAAAATCATCCCAAAACAATTATTGACGGACTTCTAATCGAACATTGTTCAACTACATAATCCTATATTGTATCTACAACCTCTGTATGTGTCTATTATGCTTAGATCACTTACAAGTCATGTAATTGTTATAACTATTAGATGTTTGAATGAAATTGTGTCTTGTTTCCTATCAGTATGATCATATGTTCTTAATTCAGAAGATGGCTTGATTGAAATCTGTGTAAAATGTTTTGTGTTCTTATAATAGGAATCATGTCTAAACTGTACCCTCTGTACTCTGGAGAGTAAAGAGATCACAGATAACGCATGATTTACGATGAGAGGTGAAGAGAATGCCACCTCTCAAATAAAGACAGTGCCTAATTGGTCAGAACTCATCCAGGAGGCTGGACAAACATTTGAGTTTAAAATCTTAGGGCCCGAACAAAGCCAGAGATGAGTTGAGTTGAGTTGAGTTGGAGAGTTGTTCGCTAGAGCAGATTTACAGAAGTCATGGAGAAGCCATGACGGGGTAACCGGACAGACGAGTAACCATGTAGACTAGCAGACAAATGAACCCAAATCAAGATCAGAAGAACATGGGTTAAACAGCTTCATTCAAGCCATCTAACTACTCTCGTCTCACTTTTCTTTCTCTTTCTTAGCTTTACTTTCTTTTCCGTTGAGAGTTTCGGATCTAAGTTAAGTTTTGCTGCAAAGTTTCGGTTAAACGATTCGACTGCAAAGCCTGCGCGCTTCCAACTTCAAACACTTTCCATGTTTCCAACACACCACGTGATTGGCCGCCCAAGACATCTATCCAGGCACGAGGAGACTGCCAGCCAATCAACGAACCCGGGAAACCCCCTTTTACGCCAACAAAAGGAATCCCCAAAGGAACGCAAAGACAAGCAAGTAGCCTCCAGACTCTTAACTGAACTGGTGCTTTGATATCAAATTTAATAACCCCGCCTAAGAAACGATAAAAGGGTTAAAATAATGATTGATGGTTCGTTCAGGTCATGTCTTATAAGTGCATATAGAATCTTGGGATTTCATCATCTCATGCTTAAAACTCATTATTTCCTCACTCTCTTTCTTTCTGCAACTCGTATGAATGTGTGTGCGTCTGACTGTGATAGATATTAGTTTTATGTGTTAGAATAATCAAAGTCTTCTTTGTATTTTAAAGATAATTGTTCTTGTGTTATGTGCTTACGAATTTAATGTATTAAACTGCTGATCTAAGTTACATTGCTAATACATAGTGTTTTACTATAGTTTGGATATTTATATCCATTTTAGAGCTGATAGTAACGGCCCGTACAAATGAAAGCTGGATGAGTCATTTGCTCGGCCATTTAAGTGATTCATTTAAGATTCCCTATAAATTAATTAATAATTCCTTTTGAGCTAAATTGACCTGTCTGACCCCTGCACATTATTACAGCACGGAACATCTAACATCCTCTCAAAAGGAAGTGTTAAAGTTGATACCACTATCAGAAAGTCTGGCAGTGTGGAAACTTCTGCTAGGCATTTCTGCTTGGGTAATAAGCACAGTACAAATAGGATACAGAATCCAATTTATTCATCATCCTCCGCGTTTCAACACCGTGGTCTCCACTTCCGTGAGACCGGAGCTGGTGCATGAACTGTCACAAGAGCTAAAAACTCTTCTGAGCAAAGAGGCCATAGAACATGTTCCTCTTCCAGAGAGGGAGTCGGGCTATTACTGCAGATACTTCCTGGTTCCCAAGAAGGACGAGGGGTTGCGTCCAATCTTAGATCTTCGAGGCTTAAACCGTACAGTCAAAGCGCTCAAGTTCAAGATGTTAACCGTCAAGACGGTCATGTCGAAAATTCAACATCATGATTGGTTTGTCACGATCGATCGGAAGGACGCATATTTTCACATACAAATATTGCAACAACACAGGAAGTTCCTGAGGTTCGCTTTCGGGGTGAAGTATACCAATTTCGGGTTCTTCCATTCGGCCTCGCCTTGTCACCCCGCATGTACACAAAATGCATGGATGCAGCACTGGCTCCATTAAGACTCCAGGGCATTCGCATTTTGAATTATATAGATGACTGGCCAATACTAGGACAATCGCAAAAGATGGCGCTTCAACACAGAGACATCGTGTTAGCTCATTTAGTTTCTCTAGGGTTGAGACTCAACACCAATAAAAGTGTTCTTTCTCCTGCCCAGAGAACGACTTATCTCGGGATCGTTTGGGATTCGATCACGATGCGGGCACAATTGTCTCCCGGTCGAATCAAGACCATTCGGCGAACCATGAGCAAAGTCAGGCTAGGTAAAGATGGCACTGTTCGTCAGTACCAGAAAATGTTAGGTTTCATGGCCTCAGCATCCATGGTAATTCCTTTGCGGCTGTTGCACATGAGACCGTTTCAGTTGTGGCTAAAAGCCACAGGGGATTTCATACTAGGGCCAATCCTCAAAGGCAAATAAAAGTGACGCGCCGAGGACTTCGTACACTATCTCTGTGGCTAAGACCCCGGTTCCTCACCTTGGGTCCCACGTCGCAGATTGCTGACGGCAGATGCCTCCCTGATGGGCTAGGGAGCGGTCTTAAGTGGTCGTCCAGCTCAAGGGGAATGGGAAGGGTCATCAGCTCGATTGGCACATCAACTGCCCCGAGTTGATGGCTGTATTTCTGGCCCTGAAATACTTTCTCCCCCAGTTGAGAGGCTGTCATGTCCTAGTGCGGGTGGACAACAAAGTGGCAGTCTCTTACATAAATCACCAGTGTGGTCTGCGCTCACACAATCTGAAAAGAATAGCGAGACAGATTTTTCTCTGTGCCCAGGAAAAGTTCCTGTCACTCAGGGTAGTTTACATTCCGGGATATCTGAATGTGGGAGCGGATTTACTTTCCAGACAGAAACTACAGATGGGGGAATGGAAACTCCACCCAGAAGTAGTAAAACAGATCTGGATTTTACGAAGCGAAGGTGGACCTCTTCGCCTCCCAACATACAGCGGAATGTCCCCTCTACTTCTCTCTGAGTCACCCAGCCCCCCTGGATCTGGACGCGATGGCACACACATGGCCCAAAATGCCCCTGTATGAATTTCCTCCAGTATCTCTGCTCCCGGGAGTTCTAGCCAGAGTTTGCCAACAAGGGTCTTGCCTCTTACTGATACCGTCGCGTTGGCCGAACAGAGTATGGTTCTCGGAGATAATATCTCTCCTCGACGGCTCGCCATGGGCGATTCCGGAGAAGAGGGACCTTCTGTCCCAGGCAGAGGACACGATATTCCATCCCAGGCCCAACCTGTGGAACCTTCATGTTTGGCCCCTGATGGGTACCAACTGAGGGACACTGGGCTTTCGTCTGCCGTTATTGAGACCATTCTAAGTGCCTCCTTCACTAGAAAGAGTTATGCCAACAAATGGGGTGTCTTTGAAATTACATTTGCTTTGCCTGGGTCTCAATTGAATGCTCTTGTTGGCGAAGCTTGCTTTATTTTTATTGTTTTGAGTTTTGTCTAAACTTGAGTTAATTTTGTTTCTGAGTAAATGTATTTGTTATTTTGGTTTATGAATGTGTACTTTTGTTTTACAAGTATAGAATCTTTTGTATGTCAGTAGTTTGTGTATTTTCTTTCCATTGTTTCATTGGATCGCTGAGTGGGAGGGGTTGGCCGTGGTTATAATTTGATTTTGTGTTTAATATTGTATCACTGTGTGTGTTGGATATTGAGTGTGGGGTGAAATCCAAAGTGTCTCTGCTGGCCATCTTCCTCCTGTGTATTTTTAGTAAATGTTATTTGGTACGGTTTACTAGTGCAACTGTGGCATTAGGTATTGTATATCTTCTTTAATGATCTTTTGTATCTTAATAAAGTGACTTGTTTGTGTATTTTAGTCCACATATCCTTGCTCACCCCTGCATTTGGCAACGAACCTGTGTGCCCTGGTATAGGGCTGTTATTTTCCTGGTGTATTCCAGGTGGCGTAGTCGAGCACTGATTATAGGATCTTTGGTCCCCTTGCGGGTATTGTATATTTATTTTTAATATGTCCTCCGCTTCGCCACACAAACATTTTTTTATCATAGAGAATGTTGAAATACTAATATCATCTTACGAGGGAAACGGAGGCAGAGTTAGTGGTGCTTCGGAGGCTGAGTGCTGGAGATGATTCGTGAGAGGTCTGTGCGCCTTTACCGATCAGAGCGCGCGCTGACACGGAGTAAAGCCTTATACCAGACGCGTCCGCACAAGAGCGAAGGTGCGCGCGGCAAAAAATGACGCGTTGGCTGCGCAAGACCCCATTTCGCTTGGCTGTGTGCACGGCTTTTTTTGTAACAGCGCGCGCGACGCCGCTTCTGAGGATGAACGACTTCAAGCAGAATCTGCTCGAGCATGTACGCCTCACTGCACCGGCACGCAGTTTGCGCGTCTAAATTGCAAAGTTCATTGCAAAGTTTTTTTGTTAAGGTTTTGTTTACTGTGTGTGATTTATTTAAAACAAAGCACGTTCATTGCAACGTTTTTTTTGTTTTGTTTTTTTTTGTTAAGGATTCATTTAATGGAAAGCACATTCACTTCTAGTTGTCTTGCTGTTCATTTTAAATAAACGTAGAGCGAGTTGTCCTATAACAGACGAACAGTTATTCAACCGAACGTCTAGCTGCTATCTAAAAAAAAATGAAAAAAAAAGGTTCGACTATCAGTCGACTACGGCAAAATCTAACGAATCAGATTCGACTACGAAAATCCTTAGTCGAAAACAGCCCTAGTGTTTACACACTATATTCACAACAGTTCATGATTAAAGACGTTCCCAATGCGCTAAGCAGCGCAGCATCTTGTTCCGCTTTTTCAGGGAACAGGGTTACAGTCAAGTAAACTGGAACGATCCTCTCTCCTGTCACAGACCTTGCTGAACCACCCCCCCCCCCCTTGCGACAAAGATATTATAGAATAAATTATTCTTTTTTTGTCACCACCATGATCTATCGACTCATCACACAAATTGTAAAGAAATTATTAGATTTTTTTTATAATTGCACTTATTTTAAGTAAGCCCTGGCAACATCAGAAAAACAAAATTGCTTCTGCATTTAATATATATGTACTGTGATGTGCAGAATATGCAGGATATCTTTGTATCTGATAGTGCTGAGTCATATTGAGTGATAGGTGAGAAACAAGACACATTTTCCACACAGAAAATGGAAGAAACAGGATACGAGAAAATGGAAGAAACAGGATAGCAGGCATATACACACTCATCCAAAATAATTCCTTAATACATTTTGTAGCATGTTTTGTCCCAGTAATGAACAATAAGTGCTGTGTCAGATGTAATTTTGTGACATTTGTATCCCTTCTCTTATTTCAACACATAGGAGAATAAATAGAAGTCACCAGCCCCTTATGAAACTCATTGGGCCCTATCTTGCACCCAGCGCAATTGACTTTGTACACCGACGCATGTATCATTCGTATTTTGCACCCGCGCAAAGCGGACTTTTCCCTCCACAGACGCACGCCGGCAAACTAGGGAATGAACTTGCGCTCCCTGGGCGGTTCAGCGCAAAAAAGGAGGCGTATTTCCGGCGCAAACAATCCCTGGTGCTATTTTGCAGTTCCAGAAAACAATTGCGCCACTGACCAGAAAAAACCTAACCTAAAGTCAGTGGCGCGTTGCGCGTACATTCAGATGCTATTTTAAGGACGCATGCTTGGCCATAATACAGAGTGTGAACAACGTGCATACACTGTAGATGATTCTCTCATCTACACAGATGCATTTTCCTTTTTGCAAATGATACATTATTATAAGGAAAAATATTAAAACACGAGGGAAATCATTGTTGTGTCCATGACGATGGGAAAAATAGGCATAAAGCTTACACATTTACCCAAATTATTATATGCATGTTTAACCGAAGCTAATTTGGGTGGGTTTGTCCCATCCCCAATGTCACTTCTCTTTCTTTTACGGCCCTGACGAGAACATTGATCTCCTCGACTGAGAACCGATTCTGAAGCGCGCCTGGTAAATGTGCCGTTATAATAATGCGCCACGGAACAAGCGCACCTCGTTCATCATGCTCTTAAAGGGAATGTGATATAAAGCTCTTATTGGTTTGTTTCCCGTTACGCCCAAACCACACCTATGAATAATAACGCTACTTCAGACCAACCCCTTTTAGATTTGCGTCGAGCGCAAGAGTCATTTATCCCGCCGGTTAAATAGCAACACTGCCGAGATCCGCCCACAAAGTTACTTGCGCTTTGCGCTTGACACTTGCGTTTTAGATCGTTAAAATAGGCCCCATGATGTGTTACTTTTGATTAAGTTGTTTATAATGCTGCTCATTGTGGAGTTTCAGGAAAAGAGAGATGGACAAACTACCCACAGACCGTGAGTCATTGGAGAAGTAAGCATTCAATTGCCACTTTTGCTGTGTAGCGTCAAGGGTGCTTTTGGGTACAGCAAAGCAATTACCAGTCCAGCTGTGCCAACCTTTCTGCCGTCACAGGCATTCATTTTCTGCTAAGGTTGCTTGGCTTTTCTAACTGAAAGGTCAGTGGCCTGCTAGGTGAGTGCAAGCAAAAGTCTTTCAAAGTTGTCTGAATGGTGCGTACACCAGGGAGTTTTGAAAAAAACACACCTTTCTTCCGGTGGAGACGTTGTCCGAACGCATCAAGGACTGGTATGGAAATATCCCCTGAGGGATTGAAATTCAAAGAGAGAACTTGTACCAAATATTGATATATTTTGTGTCCATTAGGTTGAAAGCTGTGAGAGAGAGAGAGAGAGAGAGAGAGAGAGAGAGAGAGAGAGAGAGAGAGACTTTGCGAGCTCCTAAAGATACCTTCGGTAAGAGTGTTAATATTGAGTGTTATGCTGACTGTGTTAGCTCCAGCATGGTGAAAAAAACTGTTCTTGTAAAACCAATCGGAGTTGTGATCCTGATTCTTACTATCTGATACCATATAGACACAGATTCAGATTGTTTTATGCTGTTTAAGATGCTCATAAAAGATCGCTAATCCCGCTAGCCGCGTGCTTGAATCACCAGAAGACGAGGAGATCATAGACTTCCTTAAAGGCCATGTTGCAGGTTAACCACCACTGTTGATTAATGGGTACATAAATCACTCAAGATATGTGTATCATTTTTAAAATGTCTTAAAAAATGGTCTTAAAGATCATTTTTTTACGTTTCTGGTATAATTATTTTTTTTTTACGCAACTCTGTGATGACGTCACGTTGAGGAGAAGCGGAGGAAAGGGTGCCTCAGCCTAGTATTAGAACTATGGCGACTGACTGGGATGAGGAAGAGTTGGCAAGAAGAACTAACATGTATTATGGCCCGCAGCTGTATAATTTTGAACCTGCTAGACGTGAGAGGGCAAATGAAGAATTGCCAAGAACTGATGGCCGTCAAAGCCAATTGAATGCATGGTCCGAGGAGAATGAGTGGAGAGTTTTTGAAGAGTCCCGGTGAGTTGCTATCATTTAGCAACGCAGAAATGAACACTGGAGCTAGTCTACAATCTATGGCAAGCCGTTTTAACTTACGAGCAGCAGTGCAATAACGACACATATATTTTTTTACGGTCATTGAATAGCACCGAGTGAAAAATCAACGTTTTCTTTATATCTAGTGGCAGTATATGATCATGATGTTAGTTCAGATAAGTAACCTTAACCTTAACCGGTAACCTTTGTCATAGTGTCGTAGTACTGGTAATGTTTGTCTTTGTCATCTAGAAATAGAAAGCATCATGCTAGCTATTAGGGGTGGAATTATACATGTATTCGTATTGTGTGTGTGAGTGTGAGAGAGAGAGGCGCGATCGAACAGTGGAAACATAAAAACATCGTCATTTTGTTCATACAGGATATCGTTCAAACTGCAAAGTGTTTACTTATGTTTGTGTACACTCGCAATAAAACACAACATTGTGCTTCTGTCACACTCAAAACTCTTGTCAAACTGTAACCTACAACTGTATATATTTCTATCTAGCTGCTAACGTTAGCTATATCTGCTAACGTTATGCTGTCTGCCTATCTCTCTCTATACTTGACTATCTATATATCTAGTCTATATATATATCTCGTCTATCTATCTCTCTATATCTATGTATTTATCTATAATCTGCGCTATCTGAATACTCTCGTCTACTACTCGTCGCTCTCAACAAGGCGGGCAGCGGCTTTGGTAAATTCTCTCCCCAAGGTGACGTAATGCAATGCATTGTGGGGGAAAGGAGAATCGTTGCAAACCGCTGTAAGATAGTACCTACTTTTTTCGTTTTGTGATACCCAACAACATAAAATACAATGGATAACAGTTTAAATGTTTATTACCAACAAGCAAATTGCACAAATTCGTTGAAAAATTAAACCTGCAACATGGCCTTTAAGAGATATGGCTCCATGAGGCTTGTCCCAGTTACTGACATTAACTCTTACTGAAAAACCTGATTATCGAGTATCAAGAGGGTGTTGCTATTGAAGCCTTAGCCCCTCTTCTGCCCTACACACATGTGCTTAAGGACAATCCAGATGTAAAATAAGGAGAGCTTATCCAAGCTCTGGCAAGTGTGTACACCACTAAAGTTGGCTGCAGTGTTATCAAAGCCTACCTTGATGAAATAAAGCAGTTAGCGAAACTGAGTGGACGAGGTTTCGAAGAGGTGCTGAAAGACATGATGTCAGAGATCAGTGAGACAATCGAAACTGATGGCAGTGGTGATAATGAGTTTGGGCCCAGGCAGCCCAACACGTCTCTTGACACATTTGAACCCCCACATCCCCAGCTGCTCTCAGATCCTCCACAGGAAAGGTTCATTCATAGTGGCGCTGAGCCATGCCCACCAGCTGATGTGAAGCGAAGTCTGTCCGTTGTGGAGAGCGACCTGAATCCACCTGAAATTAAAAAGGTCAATGTTGAGCACATTGTGAGGACAGACGAGTTAAACACACATTCACACTCTCCCATCAAGCTTCGTTCATTCTCAGGCAAGCTCCCCAGACCCAATAGTGATACAGACTACGACACATGGCGTTCACATGTCGAGCTTCTCAGGAAAGACCCCACCCTGTCTAATCTTCAGAAATCACGGAAAATCTTTGAAAGTTTGCTCTCCCCTGCTGCAGATATTGTCAAAAGACTGAGCCCTGAAGCCACTCCTGAAACCTACCTTCAACTGCTGGATGCAGTCTTTGGAACTGTTGAGGACGGCGAGGAGCTTTTCGCCCAGTTCATGAATACTCTTCAGGATCCTGGTGAAAAGGCCTCTACCTACCTCTGCCGCCTTCAAGCTGCCCTGAACCTTGCTGTTAAGAGAGGAGGAGCTACTGCTGGAGAAGCAGATAGACACATTCTCAAACAGTTTTGTCGCGGGTGTTGGGACAATCTCTTACTCTCTGACCTCAACCTTGAAGAAAAGAAAAGTCACCCACCAACATTTTCAGAGCTCCTGTTATTAGTCCGCACTGAGGAGGACAGGCAGGCAGCTAAAGCCACACGTATGAAGAAGCACCTTGGCTCACACCGGCAGCGGATTATGGCAAGTTCTCAGAGTGCATGTGTCTGCAATCAACAAGCAGCATTCCAGCCTGAGTCCGATCCATTGACAGAGCTTAGACAGCAGGTGGCGTCCTTGCAGAGCCAACTCACCACGCTGATGTCTAAGAAGACCAAGAAGGTCCCAAAGACCAAGGGGAATACTGAGCACCCATCAGGTAGGCCAGCATCTAAACTTGACCCTAGAGCACCAAGCTGGAAACCTATAGACTCAAAGACAAGCACCCAGCCGAGACCTTGGTATTGTTTCAACTGCGGTGAAGACGGACACATCTCCTCAGCCTGCAGCAACACTCCAAACCCCACTCTCGTCAATGAAAAAAGAGATCAATTGAGAGAAAAACGGCGCCTCTGGGAGGCTAAAGAACACTCACCAGACAAAAGGGATTTTTAGATGGAGTCTCAGTTGCAGGGCAAACTGAGGCTGGAGCAGTTCACCAACGCCCTGCTAATGATAAAAGTGATGCCAAGCCCAAGTTCAGTGCTGCCTTGAACCAATCTACTGTTAGAAAACACCCCTTCAGAGTCCCGCAAGAACTTATAGGCATGAAAAGTACAGGCCAAGTTACCATCCGGGGCAAACAGTTCAGCTGTCTCCTTGACACAGGTTCACAAGTAACCACAGTCACCAAGTCTTTCTATGATGAATACCTACATGAACAGCAGATCGAACCACTCTATAACCTTCTGGAAGTTGAAGGGGCCAATGGCCAATCTGTGCCCTAACTTGGATATATTGAAGTCACAATCACCTTCCCAAAACAGTTCCTTGGAGCTGAATATGAAGTCCCAACATTGGCCTTGGTTGTTCCAGACAGCGGTACTTCAGGGTACCAGATACTGGTTGGTACAAACACACTCGATGTAGCATATGGTATGTGCAGGGAGAAAAGTCCAGCAAACTACCATCCTGTCTCAAACGGCTACAGGACAGTGCTGAAAGTACTTCAACTGCGACAGGAACAAAGTCATGACCGTAACATCGGACTGGTGAGGATGTGAGGCAGAGACAGAAAGCTCATTCCAGCTAGAGGAACAGTCGTTCTGGAGGGAGTGGCATTAGTTAAAGGGTTCCATACTGAAAAATCTGCTATCATAGGGTATCCTTCGTCCTCTTCTCTGCCTGGAGGGCTGCTGGTAAAGCCCTGTCTCGTTGACCTACCAGGCCGACTACCAGTTGTGGTCTCCAACGAATCGGAACACGACATTATTATCCCAGCTAAGAGTGTGATTGCTGAGCTCAGTGCAATCCAGGCCATTCTGTCTCTCAAACAGAGCGTGACCAATCCGTCTGAACCAGAACGCTCCAAGACAGCTGATTTAGCCTTTGACTTTGGTGAGTCCCCGGTTTCTCCAGAATGGAGAGACAGAATCACTCGTAAATTGAATGGCATGCCTGAGGTCTTCGCCCAGAACGACACTGACTTTGGAAGGACAAACAAGGTCAAGCATCACATCAAGCTGTCCGATGAAACACCATTCAAACTCAGAGCTCAGCCGATACACCCACACGACGTAGAAGCTGTTTGTCAACATCTTCAAGAGCTTCTCGATGCTGGGGTGATTCGTGAAAGTGAGTCTCCATTCTCCTCTACAATTGTCGTAGTCAGGAAGAAGAATGGCCAGATACGCCTCTGTATTGATTACAGGAAACTGAACCTGCAGACGGTGAAAGATGCATATGCACTTCCGAGGATGGATGACACCTTCACAGCACTCTCCGGTTCCAAGTGGTTCAGCGTCCTCGACCTAAAGTCTGGCTACTATCAGATCGAAGTCGACTAGGTTGACAAGCCAAAGACCGCTTTCGTATGCCCACTTGGTTTCTGGGAGTTTAATCGCATGCCTCAGGGAGTGATAAACGCCCCAAGTACCTTCCAGAGACTGATGGAAAAGTGCATGGGAGACATGAACTTGAAGTTGTCGTTTTCCTGGATGACTTGATAGTCTTCTCAAAAACGTTAGAAGATCATGAAGCCAGACTCACCAAGGTTCTCAACCGCCTGAAGGAGTATGGGCTCAAGCTGTCCCCGGAAAAATGTAAATTCTTTCAGTCCTCAGTCCGGTACTTGGGGCATGTGATCTCAGAGCAGGGAGTGGAGACCGACCCGGAAAAGATTGCAGCGTTAAAGACCTGGCCAGTCCCTCGGCATCTAAAAGAGTTGAAGGCTTTCCTCGGATTCTGTGGGTATTATAGGAAGTTCATTAAAGGCTATTCAAGTATAATGAAACCCCTGAACGACTTAACATCTGGTTACCCACCTCTAAGGAAACACCTAAAGTCCAAGGAAAAGAGTGGCCAATACTACCACCCCAAAGAACCATTCTTGAACCGTTGGACTCCTGCCTGCCAACAGGCATTCGAGATGATCATCGGGAAGTTGACAACGTCCCCAGTTCTGGCTTTCGCAAATCCTGCACTTCCTTACATCCTTCACACGGATGCAAGTACCACCGGCCTCGGAGCGGTCTTATATCAGGAGCAGGAGGGACAGCTGCGCGTCATCGCCTACACGAGTAGAGGGTTATCACGTAGTGAGTCCCGGTATCCAGCTCACAAGCTTGAGTTTTTGGCGCTAAAATGGTCTGTAACCGAGAAGTTCAGCGACTACCTCTATGGCAATCAGTTAACAGTAGTCACCGACAGCAACCCTCTCACCTACATACTTACCTCAGCCAAACTCGATGCAACTAGCTACATGTGGTTAACTGTTCTCTCTACCTTTTCCTTTAAGCTCCAGTACCGCCCCGGGAAGCAAAATGGAGATGCTGACGCACTATCGCAACGTCCCCATGGCGACCTGCGTGACGACCCCTCATCTCAAAAAGAGTGGGACAAGATCCGCCAGTTCACGCAATACCATCTATCAAATCCAGATAACATTGAGGCGGTGGATCAGGGGGTTGTTCGTGCCATCTGTGAGAGACAACTTATTTATGGTGCCAATGATGTAATGAGCAGAGATGGAAGCATCTCCCTCGTCGAGAGCCTTGCCATCTCTGGAGATGCTGTACCTGACAGCTTTGAGCAGGAATATGAGCTTGGAGGGCTTCCCATCGTCCCACACCTATCAGAAGCTGATCTCAGAGACAAACAGAGGGTGGACCAGTGCATTAAACATGTCATCTCCCAGATTGAGTGTGGCGAGAAACCACCGCCCGCTGTAAGAGCTGTGCTTCCAGACCTACCTCTGTTGTTGAGAGAGTTGACCAGGCTTGAACTGCAGAACGGCATCCTCTATAGAACACGCCAAGAAGAAGGCCACACACAGTATCAGCTAGTTTTACCTGAAGAGCTTCGTGAGACGGTCTTAACGAGCCTGCATGACAACATGGGTCATATGGGAAAAGAGTTCCAGAAGTAACCAGGTATATTGTCTCGCGAGATGTTCCAATAAAACATGGTCAAAGTCATCCTAAAGAGAATTTGACGACAACTCAACATGGTGACTGATGATGTCCCAGCTAATGCGAATATCTTACCTGACATCACTCCAGTCAACCAAGTAACACTGGACATGAACTTACCTGGAAATGAACCTGTGGAAAGAGAGACGAACTTACCTGGAAATGAACCTGTGAAAAGAGAGACGAACTTACCTGGAAATGAACCTGTGGAAAGAGAGATGAACTTACCTTGAAATGAACCTGTGGAAAGAGAGACGAACTTACCTGGAAATGAACTTGTGGAAAGAGAGATGAACTTACCTGACAGTGATGACCTTGCGGAAGGCTCGGAGGAGAACTATCCTGAACAACTTCCAATCCTCTCATACATACCAGAATGTGATGAGACACCTGTCCCTGAAAAGAAAGGAGAAGAGGAGATTAAGGAGCTGGAGCAACAAGCAGATACTGATGACCTGATAAGGAGATCTGAGAGGAATCGTCAGCCACCTAGGCGGCTGGACTACACGGAATTGGGAACTCCTTTAGTTACAGTGGTGAAGTCACTCTTTCAAGGGCTGACTACTGTGTGGAATGACGTCATAAGTGAGAGTGATACGTCAAAACATTCCCCTGTTTTGTCCCCTCCGGTGATTGAACACTGCCATGCACAGGGACGTGCATAAGTTTGGAGGGGAGAGTGTAACCCATACAAGGTTACGGAAGTGCAAACCTTCTAATCCGAGAGAGAGAGAGAGAGAGAGAGAGAGAGAGAGAGAGAGAGAGACTTTGCGAGCTCCTAAAGATACCTCCGGTAAGAGTGTTAATATTGAGTGTTATGCTGACTGTTAGCTCCAGCATGGTGAAAAAAAACTGTTCTTATAAAACCAATCGGAGTTGTGATCCTGATTCTTACTATCTGATACCATATAGATACAGATTCAGATTGTTTTATGCTGTTTAAGATGCTCATAAAAGATCGCTAATCGCGCTAGCTGCGTGATAATCACTAGTATTTACCATGTGAATTTGTCCTGATTTTAACTCTGCTGTTAGCTCAGCTAATCTAGTAACTATTTAGCAGATCTTTGATAGTAGTCACAACGTTAAGGGTGTTTTTATACTCTGTTTTGTTGATATAGAAGCAATTTGACTGAGGGAGTATTTATTTTTTGTTTGTTATCTGTAAGATAAGGGTGATTTAGTTCATTTAATTGCCAATATACATATTTGATATGTATATGAAGAACATAAGTTCATCCTAACTGTTAAAAAGAATGAATATATTAAAATGTGATGTTAAAATGTCATTAAGATGCATAAATAGATTTAAAAAAGTTAAAAGCAAATATCTGGGTTCAGAAATCTCATGATTCTATTTTATGCTGTGAGATGGAATTACATACATGATTGATTGATTGATTGATTGATTGATTGTTGTTTATTGGAACTGACCTATCTTATATGGTGTGATGTGTACCTATTCATTTACATAATGATTAGAATATTTATATCCTGTACAATTGGATATATTGATTTGACAGTTGAATGGAGATAAGTTGATTGGATTTGAATGAAAATGAGGCAATAGTAACTAATGTATTCTGTACTGTATGCATAGATTGTTTTTTTAGAGAGGAATAAATCATCTGAATCTGACCCTTGCGGTCCGTGGCGAGCCAACCACAGAAATCATTGAGTGGACCAAGAGCCTGGTGTGGCCAGCTGTGGCATCTTTGGAACCATCTTCATCCTGTGCCTTCTTTACATACAGATAAGAATACATAAACCTACCCGGGTAGTGAAACGAACATACATACTTTGAGGAACACACACAAACACTTTCACGGACTCTTTCTTTTGTTTGAAATTGTTTATTTTGGGTTCAGTGTGCGACTGCACTCAGGAAGCCGGCTTAGGTAGGCAGGGAATGTAAATAACTGTCATTAACTTGTACAATACATCTCTTGAGCTTCACCTCTGTTGTATTCTCTCTTTTCTGCTGACATTCTATAGTTTCAGGCTCCGTAGTCGTACCTAGAGTTCTGATATTAGCCCAGTTTGATCCACAGCTAATCAAATTAGTCGTCAGGTATACTTACAAAACCATTAGAAGGGTTACACCTACATACTGAAATTTACATTCTATTTTGCGGTTCGTCGCAAAGAACGAAGAATATCTGTATATCCAACTTTTTAAAGTACAGTACATCACTGATAAAATGTATCACTGAAATACATGTATTGTATGCAATACCCAACGGGTGGGCCAGACTGACAGCTTGCCCACTCTGTCAGATCCAGGGAAATATATTACTTATTTTTATAATACAATTTTCTTAACGTTTAACAATTCTTCAATAATAAATGTGATTTTCTTTTGCATGCATTAGACTCTATCATAATATTAATAAGAATATGCTAATTTGTCTCTTCAGTTACATTATGCCAGTAGTAATGTTATGTTCTTCTTCGTGCCAATATCCAGATTCCAACTCCCCCTTTTTATGTTATTACAAAAATGGCTAAACTGCTATCGATGACACATTTGTCATGCCCCTTACCATATTTAGAACATCAGCTATGTAAACATAAAACAATGTCTGCATTTGTGATCGTAGAAACGACAAACAAGCACTACTCTATACTGCTCAAAACTTGCGTTTGAATAGTCAGTAGCAAATTCTTAAATATGAAAACGTACTTACAGGCTGTGTATGTGAGTCAGAAGTGCCAGACTGTAGAGACCACTTTTTAGAATCAGCCTTTGTGCACATCCGGCCTTGTACTCTCCCAGGTTCTGGAAACAGTCCTCCGAAAAATGTGCAGCACACAGTCGAATATTTTGGTTGTACTGTTCTGGAACAGTGTTGTAAATAAAGCTTAACCACTGTTTTCTAATTGTGTCCTCTTTTGGAAGACCAAAGAAAGTAGTTTGGCTTTCGCAACGAAAAACACAGCGAAACTCTGCCCCTACAGAGTGACGTAGATTTTTGGGGGGGGTGTTTAAACAAAGCGTTTTAGGAAGGTTTGGCTGAGCCTTAACTTTTACAAAGAATATCTCTTTGGGTTTGAGACTTTGAGCTATGTAACTCTGCAGATCTATACATGCACAAACAGTTACATAACACACTAAAGAAAAAGGAAAACAAGAAATCGCATCATATGACCCCTTTAAAACGTTGGTCTTTTGAAAGAGAACTAACAGATAATTAGAATTACAATGATATTATCAACATCTTAAATTCAAAATTTTGCCGACTCCATGTTTAGAACAAACATCAGCCATACAAGGTATGCTATGGGTTATTTTTTAGTCTGGCCTGCTGTGGCATGATTATGCAGTATTTGCATTAATATTTTTGAGCGAGGCGTATAAGCCATAGGCCTACTTTATTAGCAATGGCAGGCTGTCGATACAGGACTCAGACATTGTGATTTCTCTTCGTTATAGTTGTTATCGGGTTGGATCTCTCTCTCCTGCTTTGTTTTTGCTTTGTTGTTTTCACGATAAAGATACACTTGAAAGCACTGTGCAATTGTAGCCAGTGTAGTTCCAAATTCTGTGACCCTAGTAGGTGCTGTAGTGATGGTAGGGTTAGGATTAGGATTAGGATTGCGATTGCGATTAGAAATAGGGTTGGATTAGCTCCATACTTAAAGATGAAGTATGTAGATTCTGCGACAGTGGAATTTCAAAAATAAAGCAACCTTGCAAACGGCCCTTCTGCGTGTCGCATCTCGCACCTGAGCCTCTCCCCTACTCAAACATTACAAATACAGCTTGTACGGGGGCTTGAGAAGGCATGTCTCAACAGGTAGAAAAATACTATATTAAAAGACAATAATGCAGACATCCCAAGTCTCCTGAAAGTTCCGTGAGTCTCCCGCATATTGATAGCGGCTCCCTGATGCCCGGAAATGAGTTCAAATCTCCCGGAATCTAGAGCTCGAGAGCTCCAAACCGTGTAGCGCGCGCACGGCAGAGAGGGAGAGAGCGAGGGGCCTTGCGTGTGTCTGCAAATGTGCGTGTGTGCCTCATGAAGCGCATGTAAGACACCCCCAACCCCCCCCCCTCCCACAACGGATCAATTCCCCCACTTCCCCCCACCCATTAAACTTTATGAACTGTTGAAGCGTTAATTGTAGTGCTTTGCAATGCAATACCACTTTTCCTTTGACATTTTTATGACCTAGCATGTAGCTTGGCCGGTTTTAACCTTTTGTAATGATTTGTCGGCCCCCTAGTGGTCGGAAATGTTTGTTAACTGTGTCTTATGAGCAGATTTCCTACACCTGTGGACCTCCGAGTGTGGATATGAGGAGCATTGTTGCTACTTCTGGCAGCAGGAATTTGGCCCCTGTCCCGTTGTGCTCCCCTTTGTCTTTGTCTGTTTTCCTGATTACTTGTATGATTATTGTTATTAAATAAATCCCCTACTGGAACGAGCCTTTTGTGTTGACCGTCTGTTGTGTTATGGCTGTCGCCGTAACATTCACCTTTAAAGCACAATTAAAGTATACTTTGGCCATCTTCGTTCTATCCACTGACCGTGTGACATAATTTTCAACCACACTTTTAGAGGCCCACCCATCATCCACTTTCTGCATCTGCCACTGCGCAACCTTGTACCAAGATATACAATGTATACACATCATCTAGAGTAGAAATGCAAAATTTATCTTAATATGTTGCTTCAAATTAGAGAATTAAATGCTGGTATCTTGATTGAATTGATACTAAAAGCATGTGTTTCCACAGAAGTCATGATTAACAGAAGTTGGTGCCATCTACTGTGCTGTGGTTAAGGTTTGCTATACGATTTGATTTGATGGGAGTCAATGATTTGATGGGAGTCATCTATCCTTAGCCTATCCCACGACCACAAACAGATGGAAAATAATGGATTAAAAGTACAGTTACATCACTTAGAATGTAGGCTCCTTAAATACACAATTTTTTAACTTCTTTAAAAGGTACAATTTCTGATTAAAACTTCTTAATTACAGTAACGCGAGTATTTGTAATGCGTTACTTCACACGCCTGTTCCCAAGCTTTTGTGAGTTAAAGGTGCAATAGGTGATTGTCTACAAAACATGTTTTTGTTATGCTGGTTGAAAGTCTCCTCATTGCAATCACTATGTTAAGCGGCAAAGCACTGACAAAGAATCTATGATCTATCTATCTATCTCCACCAGAGACAACCAGACTCTCATCGTGGAAACCCTGTCATGCAAGTAATATTATTACATACTGACACGTTTTGGTAGCTACACAACCGAAAACTTGCTGCATCTAATTACGTTTCAAAAAGGTTGTCTGCGTTCGTTATTGTAGTACTGTTACTCACTGTACTGTGAAGTTTTCTCACCGGTGAATGACACATGATGTAATCCAATAACGTTGTCTCTGATCAACTCGCTTCTGGTCTGCGCACGTGCAAGTCTTTTGGAGGAGGCGTGGCTTTAGACAGCGATTTGATGGGAGGGTGGAATCGTATGTTTTCAATGCTAGCAGGCTAATGTTAGCATTTCCCAGAATGCCTATGGCACCTTTAACAACAGTCTGAACCTAGTTAAGCATAATCAAGCTCCTTAATCACATAATAATTTAGATGCCATCCAGGAACTATTGGTTCTAATTGCAGAAATGTGGGGGTGAGTCTTGATTAAATAGCGGGAGAGGTCATGGCTTTTGCCGCTGAATTTGGAAGATTGCAAGTTGGAATATAGGCAGGCTGATGGCGCCATGTAAAAGTCAATCAGTCCCCAGGCTGCCGCATCAGCGAAGTCCCTAATGTATGGTAAAATCTGGAACAGACTGGAGGTATAGGCTGTTCCACCACCCCTCCCCTCAGTTAATGAATGTTGAATGGCAGCACATGTATCATCTGATTCAGAAGATTGTCTTCTTTAATTTGATATGTAACATCTACAAAAGCTTTTAATTACCAGACAGACAGACAGACCGGTTTTACATTTCTTTTTTAATAATTAAATTAAATTAAAATTGAGAGACAAGACACCACAGAGTAAGACATTTTTAACTGATAGATTATAAGTTCAGAAACAGAGCCTCCCTTGACTTGTCTTTCAAGGGTTACAATAGTCCCTTTTCAGACGTCACAATAGTATGAATGTTTGAAAAAAAAATTACGTTTTGATCATAAATTTAAAAGAAACATTAAGAAGAAAATCATATTCACCACGGAAAAAAACGGGGGCAAAAAAAACATTATACTCACCTAAACTACTGATTATTTTTTACACAAAATCCATCCTTATTTCTTTCCTTCAAAGACTTCGAAGACTTCAATTACTCTGTTATACAGGTTATCTGTTCCAACAATAAGTCTTTTCTATCGGGGATAATGCTGAAAGTCGACTCCTGTCATATTTCTTAAGTTTTAATTCGCTTTAGGGCTGAGAGTGTCTGCTCGACAGAAGCAGTGGACACAGGGATAGTCACCGCAAAACATGACGATGTGTACAGCTGCCCCATGCTCTCACACAGATTTTTGAAGGAAATCAATGAGATCAGTGGGACTTTGCCTTCAAAATCATTCGTGGCATGCATAGTCAGTTCCATTTTTACCCGGACAGATTGAATGGAGTTCGGTAACTCTGCGTTATAGGCGGAGTTTGACATTCGAGCCGGGGGGGCAAAAAAAAAAAAAAAATCATTGTAGCAGCTGGGACCTGCATGGCCTATCAATTGGGGAACTCAGCACTAGCACATATGGACAAAACAAACATGCTAAATAAACATTTATTTTTAACCCAAGAAAAAACAGTAGGCTACAACAATACAATCATATTTGTAAACAGGTAGAACTTAGCATAAACAGCCACTTGACTTCGCATTGCATCTTCGTTCGGACACAATTAGGATCAATGAAAGTGGACCACTTTTGCACTGTTAAAATATTATCTTCAATATCCTTTTACTCTGCTGAGAGTGTGTGTTCGCCGTTGCGACTCACACTCTCTCTCTCTCTCTCTTTATCTAAAAGAGCAGCGTCTTTTTTAAGATGCTTCGTTCCTGTGGCTCGTGCCGAGCTGCACTCAGCGACAGGGACCGCCATTTCATCTGCGTTTCCCGCCTGGGTAAGGATCATGCAGCTCTCGCGCTCGCTGAGTGAGCTATTGCCATGGTGACTCTGAGGACTCGCCTGGCATTTTTTCTCAGAGTCTGCACTCCCGCCCGCTGTAGTGCCGCGCCGTAAAGCGCCGTACTCAGCGGGTCCCTGAGCCTTCTCCAGCCCGTGAAAGCTTGCCGGGTCGCCCGCCAGCTTCACCAGCTTCAATCGAGTCGCTCACTGACGGACAACGGCCGCCGCGCGCCGCCGCCTCCGCCATTATGACGACTAGATAGCTGCATCTGTAGAGAAGGCCAGCTGCTCTATCCTGGCGTCGGACAGTGAGGATTGGGCGAGCTCTGTGGACCTACCCCCTTCTGCCCGCGAGTCGTCAGGGAAACGGGCCAGCATCAAAACCGCGGCTAGCTTTCTTTACATTATAAGAAAGCTACCCCGCCCCCGCCCCCCGTGGGCGTGCGTTCCGGCGAAATGAGGAAAGAGTGTGTTTTTAGTCACGCTGAGGCCGGACCAATCTCCATTTCTCAAACATTTCTCAGCTCCTCTTAGTTTGAGCGGCTGAAAATGTCAATATTGCAGCAATGAGCCTGTTGTATAACACGCACGCCTGCAAACAAACGCCAACACACAAAAAACTGATGACGCTCTCTGATCTGCTTGACGCCCCCCGTGGGCGTGCGTCACCGGCGAAATGAGGAAAGAGTGTGTTTTAGTCCCGCCCAGGCCGGACCAATCTCCATTTCTCAAACATTTCTCAGCTCCTCTTAGTTTGAGCGTCTGAAAATGTCAATATTGCAGCAATGAGCCTGTTGTATAACACGCACGCCTGCAAACAAACGCCGACACACACAAAATTGTGATGACGCTCTCTTATCTGCTCGAGCTAATTTAAGCTTTTGTTGTTTCCCCCTGTGGCTCAGTGGCGAAACCCAAAGCCTTCGCACGGGAGACCCGTGTTCAATCCCAGCTCTCGCAGCAGATAAAATTTAGTCTTGCCGCAGCCAGACTTACACTGAAACTTTTCGCTCGTTCAGTTCCAAGAAAATGCGAGTGTTCCAGTGTATTTTGCAGTAAACAAGCCGGTACCATGGCCCGCTTGCCTGCACACAAATGCCGTTTCCACGGCGACCCAGAAAAATCATATAAGCAGTGTATTTTCTGGTATTCCGGCCACAGCCGATGGTGTTATGAGTGTAATAAAAATGCCCACAGCCCAGTGTTCATTTCTACACACAAACACAGCCCGCCACAGTGCAGGGCTCGCACAAATGAGATCGACTCATGTCAATTGTGCATTAAATGTAGTGAATGTGCCCACAACCCAGTGCCCACAAACACTACACACTGCATGTGCCACGTTTCTGTAAAACAAAACCAACACACATACAGTCAGCTAAGGCCCACGGTGTTTAAGTCTCGCCGCGGCCAGACTCCACCGAAACTTCTCGCTCGTTCAGTTCCAAACAATGTGACTGTTCCAGTGTATTTTGCAGTAAACAAGCCGGTACCACAGCCCGCTTGCCTGCACACAAACGCCATTTTTACGGCGACCCAGATAAATCCCAAAAACAGTGTATTTTCTGGTATTCCGGCCACGGCCGATGGTGTTATGAGTGTTGTAAGAATGCCCACGTCTGAGTGCCCATTCCCACACACAGACACAGCCCGCCACAGTTCAGGGCTAGCACACATAAAATTGACTCATGTCGATTGTGCAAAAAATGTAGTGAATGTGCCCACGACACAGTGCCCACAAACACTACTCGATGCGTGTCCCACGGTTTCTGTACAAACGAAACCAACACACATTCAGTCAGCGCCAGCCGACGGTGTTCTCAGTGCAGTGAGTGTGCCCGCTGTCCCGCGCCCACATTCCCTCACAGACACGCTCAACCCCACGGGGTTTTGTCCCGCTCGGCTCTCTCTCCACAATCTGTCATAGAGAAATCGAGCGCGACCAGGCTGCCTGCCGTGATCGGCGCGTCCCCCACCTCGCACACTGTAAACACAGTGTTTATGTCTCAGCACACCGAAGCTCTGCGCCCGGTTTTTATTCTGCCTCTAGCTATTCACGCAGATGCATGGGCAAAGCGTCCCGGGGTATCAGAATGGGTGTTGAACACTATAAAACGAGGCTATTCGCTACAGTTCGCTCGACGTCCCCGCCGTTACACGGCGCGAGTCGAAAATACGGTAAACAACAAAGTATCTCATCTACTTCGAGCCGAAATAGCGAAACTACTGAGCAAAGGGGCCATAGAACCTTTATCTCAGGCTCAGAGCGAAGGGGGGCTATACAGCAGATATTTTCTGGTACCGAAAAAAGACGGGGGTCTCAGACCCATTCTAGATCTACGGCAGCTGAACAGAGCGCTTGTGAAGTGCCAGTTCAGAATGCTGACAACCAGGAAAATCCTCGCGCAAGTTCGCCAGGGAGACTGGTTTATGTCAATAGATCTGAAAGATGCCTATTTCCAAATACAAATAGCGTCACGTCACAGGCAATTCTTGAGATTCGCCTTCGAGGGCCAGGCACATCAATACACAGTTCTGCCGTTCAGCCTGTCCCTAGCACCCCGTACATTTACTAAGTGCATGGACGCGGCTCTCGCACCCCGGAGACTTCAGGGCATGCGAGTCTTGAACTACTTGGACGATTGGCTGATTCTAGCTCGATCACACTCAGAGCACATAGAACACAGAACCACATTACTCGAGCATCTCGAGAATCTGGGTCTCACAGTCAATCGGGCGAAGAGTTCGCTGTTTCCCAGCCAGAAAATTTATTTTCTGGGAACAGTGCTGGACTCGCTGTTTGCCCTGTCAGGGCACTGAGAGCTTATGTATCCCGCTCGTCTGTCTTCAGACAGGCCGAGCAGCTCTTTGTTTTGTTCGGCGGACGCTCCAAGGGACTGGCCGCATCAAAACAGAGCATATCCAGATGGATAGTCGATGCCATAGCGCTGGCTTACACTTCTAAGGGCCTGCAGTGTCCTTTGGGTGTCAGAGCGCACTCCACGAGAGGCGTGGCCTCGTTGTGGGCGTGGTCTAGCGGGATTTCCTTGCAAGATATCTGTATGGCGGCAGGCTGGGCCTCGCCGTCTACACTTATAAGGTTTTATAACCTAGAGGTTCCCGCCTTACAGGCCAAGCTGCTGTCGGTCTAGAATTCAGTACTATCTACCCCGCTGCACCGGCGCAAAATGCTGAGTTTTGCTTGTGCATCGCTCACTGATCGATAGAACAGCTCCATGGGTGTTGAATAACCCGTACTTATACCCAGTTCAGGCTGAACACGTTCACCCTGTCTGCGTGAAACACTGTTAACATAACTAGCTCCTGTGGGATGCTATTTCATGGGGAATGATGCTTGTAGCCTCTCTTCTCCGAGTCTCTGTGAGTCTACGGTGATTATGCACTATATGAGCCCCGGGCTACCCTTGGGACTTTGGTGTCGGATCCCAGTATGCACGGCGTGTTGCATTGTGTTCCCCATAGCGTAAGATATTACGCAGTACGAGAGATACTCTCGTAAGAGAACGTACTCGGTTACTAACGTAACCTCGGTTCTCTCTAGAGAGGGAACGAGTACTGCGTATCTTGCCGTGCATACAACAGCGCTGGTTCGCTTCAGTGATTCAAACTGGTTTTCATCAGCCTGTCAAGCGTATTTATAGGCCAAGGACATGCCTATTCTGGCGGGACGTGACGAAATGGGCGCGAAGCGCCCCCATTGGGTATCACGTCACGCAGGGCCTCTCTCGATAGGCTGCTGCTGTTGCCGCAGGCAGCCAATAGGCGCTCGAGCCGTCTTGCCTATGTCTGCATGCTGCCGCACAGCATTTTACATTAATTCAAAATTAAGGATAATTTTTGGCTTCAATATCTCGTGGAAAAGAGGTTTTCCCCATAGCGTAAGATATTACGCAGTACTCATTCCCTCTCTAGAGAGAACCGAGGTTACGTTAGTAACCGAGTACGTTTTGTTTATTATTTTGGCTTTGACCCAACTCTGAAATTAAGATGGTGCAGTCAAATAGAATTCTGATTGGCTGATTAAATCTGACTGATTATCTGATTGGTTAAAGCAACAGTTTCATTGCCATTCATTTTAAGCTATAGGCGCCCGCACTATCGATTCTGAAGGCATCAAGGCAGATTTATTTGACCCTGACAACACAATGGCTCAAATATGATTGGATAAAACATAAACATACACTACTGGAAGCAGCGCAACCAAGAGAAAAGCTATGAAATTAAGAGAATGGACTATTGGGAATAATTTAATACTCATTCATGGAAAAATATATTAAAGTGCAAGTCAGTGATTCTGATGGTGTTTAGGCCAGCAGAGAAGGCCTTGCTGGCCCACCACTGATTTAAATATATATATATATATATATATATTGGTCAAAAAATGACTGTGCGCACACACACACACAAACACACACACACATTCATGTACACACACGATTACAGATTAAGTATTACAGCTTTTCTTTTTCACAAAAATTAACTTTATTCTTAGATCATTGAGGCCTATGATTGATCAATCAGTTTAAAAATAATTGAAAGAAAACAAGTTGAAAAAAAAAAGATGTTGGTGTCAATATAGAATTTGGTGATGATGTAGCACAGCATGTCCTGTAGACTGGCTCTCCGGGACTGACGTTGCCCACCCCTGATATAGCATAACGAACGATTTACAACCGATTTTTAAAAGGCCGGTCATTTTTGACTGGGAACATAAAAGGTGTTTCAGGGTTTTCAACAGCACATAGCCACTAGCCTGAAACATGGAGGCAAAATAGCTCAAAATTACACAGTGAATGAAAAATATAATGGTTTTGCCTGTGTAATGTCTGGCTTCAATTTTAAATAATAATGAGCTGTGTTTGTTTTTTACAGCCATGTTACATCTCAGTGGGGTAGGTTGTAGCCCCAGCACTCTTTTTATATATGATATTGTTTTCAAATGTTAGGCATAAGTTGGTTCAAAGCAAATGAATTTGTAGCAAACATATTTCAGGAAATTATATTGATGTAATTTGAGACGCATTGAGATCAGAGAGTTACAGACCATTAGAGTGTTAAAACCATCCCAGTCTCCCCTACTAATGATATCACATTGAAGTAGCACTAAGAATTTAAGAAAGAACTTCTGGTTTATTTCAGCATTAAACTGAATCTATATGAGCACCTGAATCTCTCTAAATGAGAGAAATGTTCTACTTGAATTTCTTTAGGGATAGAAAAGACAATTCAGATGAGCCTTGTGTGATGAGCTTCCCCTTAGTTTCTTGAAGGATGACTATTAAAATGCTAAAATGTTCTAAGTTATTAAGCCAAGTTAATGAAAGAGATTTTTTTTTCACTGTTAATGGAAACTTATGCACACAATGGACAATTCTTGTCAAAAGTTAGTGAATATGAATGGACTCAAATGCTAAAATCTGCTGCCAACAGAAATATATTTAAAAGCGAAATCCCTTCAACTGTGAATAAACACTCAAAGGCCTTGCACTGCAAGAACATCAGAAACAAATAGTAGAAAATCTGTCATCAACAAACAGTCAATCCCAATCCAAATTCCATTCATCGCTTAAGCCAATAGGCCACGGTGCTTACTTTTGGGAAGAATCAATTTAGAAATGGTTTACTTCACATGGTAACTGTTTTCACATATGAATAGAAAACTATTGTATTGTCAAAGATTGCACACTTTTTCTCAGCTCTAATGCAAAAACAAAACTTGCATCTTTTTATTTGTTGTAGTTCCACATGGACACAAGAGGAATTATTTAGACTGCACATATGTCTTCATTTATATTAATTGCAGATGTAAAGCTAATGACATGAAGTGTATCCTTTTTATTGTTATTTTAAAAAGCAGTTGCAAGGCAAATGGGAAAACTAAAAGCCAAGTCACCCATATTAGTTCAGAGAAAGTCAGCAGAGGAGGCAGCTCATTAGTTCTTGCTGTAGCTCAACTCCCTCACAACCTCTCCTCTGCGATATACTTAAAAGATCAGTTAAAAAGCTAGAGGAAAGAAGAAATATTAACCAAGCTAGAAGATTTGGGAAAGCTGAGGGGTACAGAATCATGAAATCCATAATGAAGTGGGACTGTCTACTGTGAATGTGCAAATAGGGACTTGATATGGACTTGGCACAGCTTCTGTTTTGAACAAATGATATCTTGTAAGTGTGAGGACTTCATGTTTATAAACAAAACTAAAAAGAAAAACCTTCAACTCTTTGCCATTAGGTATCACTTTATTTCATTTCAGATCACATGTAAAGTATAAGCAAAATGCAAGATAGTTAAAGGTCATGGTGCAGGTTAAAACACCACTGTAGGTTAAACACCACTTCTCCAAAATGGTGTTAAAGTCCAGTTTTTGTAGTTTTTGGTAAGTGACGGTTATTTTTTACGCAACTCGGCGATGACATCACATGAGGTAGACGTGGTGGAAGCCTCAGCCTTTCTCAGCTACTAGAACTAGTTCTAGCACTGACTATGGCGTCTAACTGGGATAAGGAAGAGGTGGCAAGACCCACAGTTAACATTTATGACCATAGCCATATAATTTGAACCGTTTAGACGTGAGAGGGCGAATGAGGAAATACCGAGAGCCGATCCACTTTCTGCAAATTGTGTAGTTGTGTATAGCGATATGACCCAGCACCCAAAATACTATCAAAACACTCCAACACAGCTTCCATTCTTCACGAAAGATGGATAAAAAGGCGCACATGAAACAAAAACCTTGAAAAAATGATATACGATCCGCCCAAATCACAGAGATGCCGATTCGCACGGGACTAATATTATCACAGGACCTCGGTGTTCGGCAAAATATAGTAGGTAAGTTAATTTGCGGGGGAATTTTTACTTTACAAATTACAGACATGGCCGATTCACGGGATTAAGATCTCAGACGAACTCCGCAATTATTACAAATGACTAGAGGTCACTAGGTAATACTTATCCCGTGCGAATAAATAAATGCATGGTCAGAGGAGAATGACTGGAGAGTTGGTGGAGTGTCCTGGTGAGTTGCTACCATTTAGAAATGCAGCAATGACCGCTGAAGCTAGTAGTCTATGAACAGCAGTGCATACAATAACAACTTTTTTTTTTTTTACTGTGAGTGAATAGCATCGAGTGAAAGTCAACGTTTTCTTTATATCTAGTGACAGTGATTATGTCGTTGGCTCAGATAAGTACCCTAAGCTTAGTCAGAAGATCTATAAATAGAAGGTATATTATGCTAGCTATGGGCTAGCTTGACAGTCCCACCTGTGAACCCCTAGTGTTTATTTCTAAACTTTTAACTCTTTCTCCGGTGAAAATGTTGTTTGCAAACTTAGCCGACGCCGAGTAGGGTCATATCTTCAGTGTGATTATTGTTGATTGTGCCAACTAGTTTTCCTCGTGATCGATTGTCATTGACACCGTCAGGCCTACCGGGAGAGGGAGTGAGTAGTAAGCGTCTGTGTCGCTGTGTTTGGCAGGTGTCTGTGTGGGCGGTGTCGTCCCATGGAAACTGTGGTGGAGAGCTTGTGTTGTAGGGAGGTGAGCGTGTTTTGGTCGCTGGTCGAGGACCTCGCCCCACGGCCAGCAGATGTCATGTGCCTAACGCAGCATCTTGGACTTGAGGCATGCTGCCTGAATCCGTTTGTGCTACACATAGTATACTCACTCACACTTCAGGCAGGAATTTACCATGATGATGATAAATTAAAATACAAAAACTACTGAAAACACTGACTCACGACCGCTCTTACTGAATACCAACCTAATCAGCACTGAGCTGACGCAGAGCACACATACAACTCCCTCGTGTGACATAAAATGACGCGATGCAGAAAAAAGGCGTTTTCTTACGAGCAGTCAAAGAAACGCTCACTTTATCTACTAAATTGGTGCCCTTATGTTGTTTTAAAACATTTTAAATCCTGCATTAACTTTTCATATGGTATTTTCATACAAGGTTATGTATTAATTTAGATTTTTTTTTTTTTACCTGCAAGATGCCCTTTAAATGTTATTTAGCAACTGTATTTATGTACACATAATCGAGTATGTGTGCGTATACAAATACAATACTTTTGTCTTATTTTTCCAACAAAGACAAATGTTCTCTTCTAGAAATCCTTGGGGGAAAAAAGTAAATTTTCCTGAGCAGCAACATTCATAAGATTTTCAGAGAATGTATCTTTAATGCAGGTGTATTTTTTACCACACTAGTTGTAGACAGTAGTAATAGTTAAAAAAAATCTAGTAGCGCAGTAAGACAAAATACAACCGATAAAAACATCTTTTAACATTTCATGCTGTTACGGAATCACATACTCAAGACAGATGGTTAGTAGAGAAACGGATACATTTATTAAAGCAATGAGCAATGGGAATTGCATGTGAGCAAACCAGAGATTAGCAGTATAGAGATGATGAAGGGATCATAACTTGAGGTTATTGTCTTTGCATGTAAATATTAGTTTTTTTCTCATAAACGAGACCAGCCAATAGCTGTGTCCCAATGTGAAGGTTGCGTCCTTCAAACGACTCAGCCTTCGAAGGACCCACCCTACCCAGCCTTCGAAGGACGCTCCGAGTTTAGCCTTCATAGGATTTGTAATTGTGCCACCAGGTGTTCCCCATTATGCTGTCGCCTAGCAACGGTGTGACAGGAGAGCTGCCATACACAACATTTACATTTGTGTGTTAGAATGGAGCTAGAATGAATCATTTTTATTTTTATCTTTTATGTTTTACTAGAGGAGATGGTGGGGATGTTTCATCCCCGGCGCCGCCGGGTGATGTATCTCCATCTTGGTCAAGACCGTGGCCAGGTAAGGTAATCTGGTTTGCTGCATCCCAATTCAGAAATTGCGTCCTTAATTGATGGAGTAACATTTAAAATGTACATAAGTATTGGGTGTACTTGAGTAATGTAATGATACTTATGAAAACACAAAATACAAATAAAAGCTGTTCAAATGTTCACTTATAGGCTACCTTACGAAGATGCAATTTTTATGGAGTTTATTCTCTTGATCATGGTGATCTTATTTAGGCATGTTTCCAGCGTGTTTTGTTTTAACGCAGTTGAAGCATAAAACGCAAAACAAAAAATAAATAAAGTGAAATATACCTCTATTTTTTAAACAATCCTTCAACGGTACTCCCACTCGCCTTCGGATGCAGCCTTTGATATGGGAGTTATCATCTGTAGTTATCAACAATTCCTTAATATTGTGAAAATAAATTTTGCTCGTTTCATAAGCTGTGGTTGACTGTAAGCAATTATATTCGTTAAGTATTCACGTACAAATGTGAAGTAATGAGGATTTTTTTCTCTCACTCAGGACAGCAACACTACAAAAACATGGTCTTTTACAATATGATGCATTGTTGTATAGTAAACTACTCAACAGTAAAGTACTTTTTAAATATAACAACCTTCAACATTCAGAATTTAAATGCAACATACACATATCGCAGCAGTAATATTAATGCAACAACATATCTAAAAACCCTGACAAGGAGGGTTTTTTATGCAGAATACATAACTTTACTTTTACTGTTGATATCTTAAGTACAAGTATGCAAGATAAGACTTGTACATAAGTAAGGTTTTAAATATAACTAGTAATATTTCCCCAATGTGCCATTAATACTTACTAAAAGTAGTTTACTAAAGTATCACAATATATCTTCCAACAATTACTTTGTCATAACTGTCATAACAATTTATCTTTTCTTTGTTTCCCTAAATCAGACCAGACCCCTGTACTGCAGGATAAACCTGAACGTGCCAGTGCTGGACAGGTTTTTTAATGACTGTGACACACGACCTGATTTTCGGCTGAACATGGAGGCCCTGAGAGTGCTGCTGAACCTGTTGAGAAGTGCACGGCAACACGGATGGGGTTCCACAATAGAGACCCTGGTATTTCTTTTCTGGCTGGCGTGTGGTACATCATACAGGGTTGTCTCCGGAGTGTTTGACATACCTCGTTCCACTGTCCACCGCATTGTCCACCGAGTCACTGAGGAGGTGGTGGCCATTCGCCACCAAGTAATTCGGTTCACCAGCACCCCAGAAGACCTGGAGGCAGTTTGCCGTGGGTTTGCAGGGCTGGCCAGACACAGAGGTTACTTGAAAATTGCAGGAGAAATCGACAGCTGCCATGTCCACATCAAGCCTCCAAGTGGAACTGGAAACTGTTCCCGTCCATCATTCTCTAGGCTGTTTGTGACCATCAGGGCCGCTTCATTGACACCTACGTGGGCTGGCCCGGGTACTATCTTACAGCGGTTTGCAACGATTCTCCTTTCCCCCACAATGCATTGCATTACGTCACCTTGGGGAGAGAATTTACCAAAGCCCGCTGCCCGCCTTGTTGAGAACGACGAGTAGTAGACGAGAGTATTCAGATAGCGCAGATTATAGATAAATACATAGATATAGAGAGATAGATAGACGAGATATATATATATATATATTAGACTAGATATATAGATAGTCAAGTATAGAGAGAGATAGGCAGACAGCATAACGTTAGCAGATATAGCTAACGTTAGCAGCTAGATAGAAATATATACAGTTGTAGGTTACAGTTTGACACGAGTTTTGAGTGTGACAGAAGCACAATGTTGTGTTTTATTGCGAGTGTACACAAATATAAGTAAACACTTTGCAGTTTGAACGATATCCTGTATGAACAAAATGTCCGCGCCTCTCTCTCTCACACTCACACACACTACGAATACATGTATAATTCCACCCCTAATAGCTAGCATGATGCTTTCTATTTCTAGATGACAAAGACAAACATTACCAGTACTACGACACTATGACAAAGGTTACCGGTACTTATCTGAACTAACGTCATGATCATATACTGCCACTAGATATAAAGAAAACGTTGATTTTTCACTCTGTGCTATTCAATGACCGTAAAAAAAATATATGTGTCGTTATTGTGCAATGCTGCTCGTAAGTTAAAACGGCTTGCCATAGCTTGAAGACTAGCTCCAGTGTTCATTTCTGCGTTGCTAAATGATAGCAACTCACCTGGACACTTCACCAACTCTCCACTCATTCTCCTCGGACCATGCATTCAATTGGCTTTGACGGCCATCAGTTCTTGGCAATTCTTCATTTGCCCTCTCACGTCTAGCAGGTTCAAAATTATACAGCTGCGGGCCATAATACATGTTAGTTCTTCTTGCCAACTCTTCCTCATCCCAGTCAGTCGCCATAGTTCTAATATTAGGCTGAGGCACCCTTTCCTCCGCTTCTCCCCAACATGACGTCATCACAGAGTTGCGTAAAAAAAAAAAATTATACCAGAAACGTAAAAAAATGGTCTTTAAGACCATTTTTGAGACATTTTAAAAATGATACACATATCTTGAGTGATTTATGTACCCATTAATCAACAGTGGTGGTTAACCTGCAACATGGCCTTTAAACGTTTAAAATACATTAAATCAGTATTTTGTCAAAGTTTAGAATTATTTTTGTTGTTGTTTGAGGTCTTTTGAAGTATCTTGTTATTGCAATAATGCTATATAAATTTGCAGTAATGCCAAATACATTTGCAATAATGCCACATAAGTTACCACTAAAAGAAAATACTTGATTGCAATTTCATATAATTTCAATAATCAAAATGTATAAAATGATTAACTTTAGAATAAGAAATACATTTTTAAAAGGAAATAAAAACAAAAGACAAACAGCTATAGGTGGATATGAACAGGAGTGAAGAGTAAACACACCTGTGTGTCTGTGTGTGTTTGTGTGTGCGCACGTGTGTGTGTGTGTGTAATCATGCTCATTCCACATAGTTTTTTTCTCTAATGCCAGGCCTTCATTTATGTGTGAACATTTTTAGATTCATGCTGGAATTATTGATTTTATTTCCCAATTTCTATAAAAATGCTCTCTTTTGCCGTCACACCTGTTTG
Organism: Gila orcuttii; assembly: GCA_026230005.1. NCBI lineage: Eukaryota > Metazoa > Chordata > Actinopteri > Cypriniformes > Leuciscidae > Gila > Gila orcuttii. The sequence continues at coordinate 37,343,070 of JAPDVR010000004.1, forward strand.
TTTTTTTGTTTGTTTGTTTGTTTGTTTGTGTGTCTCTCTGTGTGTATGTGATGTGTGTGTAGTCATGTTCTTTCCAAATTGCATTTGTGCTCTCATACCATACCTTCATTTGTGTGTGAAAATTTTTAGATTTATGCAGAAATTATTGATTTTATTTCCCAATTTCTTTAAAAATGCTCTCTATTGCAGTCACACCTCTCTCTATCTGTGTGTGTATTTGTGTCTGTGTCTGTCTGGGCGCACGTGTGTGTGATAATGTTCATTCCACATTGTATTAGTGATCTAGTACCAGGCCTTCATTTATGTGTGAGAATTTTCAGATTTATGCTGGAATTATGGATTTTATTTGCCAATTTCAATAAAAATGCTTTCTATTGGAGTCACACCTGTGTGTGTGTTTGTGTGCGCGTACACGTGTGTGTGCAAGTGATCATGTTCATTCCACATTGCATTTGTGCTCTAGTACCAGGACTTCATTGCAGTATGGAAATTTTCAGATTTATTCTGGATTTACTGATTTTTTTTTTTTTTTGACAAATGAAAAATAAAAAACAAATTTTTTTCGATTTTCCCATTCATTTCAATGTGGGGTCATATTGACCCCAAAGGCACTGAGTGTGACTTTTTTTTTTTACATACCTTTAGAACAACCGAATCAAGCCCAGTTTTTTTTGTGTGTGTATAGATAGATAATGTAGAAAAAGTGACCAAATTTTATGCAACTGAGATGAAGGGAACGTCTACGGTTACGTATGTAACCCTCGTTCCCTGAGTAGGGAACGGAGACGTTACGTCGGATGACGACGAATGGGGTTTCGCTTAGAAAGCCTATCAACTTCGAGTATTACAAAACGAGCCAATGGCAAAGAAATGCCATGGGTCTGCGGAATTTGCATGACGTAACTCCGCCCCACCTCGTGGGTATAAAAGGAGGAAGTCTGCAACAGCAGTTTATGTTTCTTCGCTGAGGAGCCAAGACTGAGCTCAGGCGATCCCCGCGGTACAGCGGAAAGTGGCAGGCAGACGTAACGTCTCCGTTCCCTACTCAGGGAACGAGGGTTACATACGTAACCGTAGACGTTCCCTTTCGTTGTCACTCCGAGTTACGTCGGATGACGACGAATGGGGTTATCAGTCTAATCACGCCACCTTCTCAGCTGTCTTCCAGTGCCCTGCGTAAATCGAGATCCCTGTCATAGACTGGACGAAGGACTCCATATAACACAGGAATACCAAGGTACACTGGGAAGCATATCCCAAGCTAGGGGAAGTATGCAAATAATGCCAACCCAGAGGGGGGGGACTTAGAGAATACACATATGACCCGAAGGATGCATATGGGGAACACTGGGGTGTCCAGCCGCAGGTGGAATATTTCAACCCCAGGGGTGGCAAGGTGACTTTCCAAGGGAAAGACACATGCTCAGAGAGGCTTACAGTGGAAATACACATGTGGGAGTCGCTCAGGGGAGGGACCATGCACACTGGAGGCACCTAGCCGACGCGCAGGCAAGAGACACTGGCGCCGACGTAAGGAGTGCTGGAGGAGCTCAGGGCTTTCGGAAAAGCTCACCTGAGGAGAATATCGCACGTATACAGTCCGTGGAGTGGAATGGCGAGCAAGCGAAGACACCTGAGCGGGTCCGGTACTAGCTAGTTGAAGCGAGTACATGAGAGGACACTGGCTCCACTCGGAGATTATAGAATCTGGCGAATGTGTTAGGTGTCGCCCAGCCTGCAGCTCTGCAGATGTCTGTTAGCGAGGCGCCATGCGCTAGAGCCCAAGAGGATGCCACACTCCGGGTGGAGTGGGCCGTCACACCAAGGGGGCACGGTCGACCTTGCTGCTGGTATGCCAAGGCAATGGCGTCCACAATCCAGTGAGACAACCTTTGCTTGGAGAGAGCCTATCCCTTCAGCTTCCCACCATAACAGACAAAGAGCTGGTCTGAGGTCCTGAAACACTGCGTCCTGTCTACATAGGCGCGAAGAGCGCGTACTGGACAGAGCAGTGCCAAGGCTGGGTCTGCCTCCTCCGGGGGCAGCGCTTGCAGGTTCACCACCTGGCCCCGAAAGGGAGTGGTAGGAACCTTGGGCACATATCCGGGCCGGGGTCTCAGGATCACGTGAGAGAAAGCCGGTCCGAATTCCAGGCACGCTTCGTCGACGGAGAATGCGTGCAGGTCCCCTACCCTCTTGATGGAGGCCAGTGCAACCAGGAGCGCTGTCTTCATAGACAGGAACTTAAGCTCGACTGATTGCAGAGGCTCAAAGGGAGTACTCTTCAGGGCAGTTAGAACCACTGAGAGGTCCCAAGAGGGAACGAGAGGAGGGCGAGGAGGATGTAGTCTCCTCGCTCCTCTCAGGAACCTGATGACCAGGTCGTGCTTCCCTACCGACTTACCTTCGACGGGGTCATGATGTGCGGCAATGGCGGCAACATAGACCTTAAGGGTGGAGGGAGACAGCCTTCGCTCCAACCCTTGCTGAAGGAAGGAAAGCACAACGCTGATCGAGCATCTCCGGGGGTCTTCTCGGTGAGAAGAGCACCAGTCGACGAAGAGGTTCCACTTCAACGCATAGACGTGTCTCGTGGACGACGCTCTAGCGGAAGTGATGGTAGCCGCCACCGCTGGTGGAAGGGTACTCAAACCTACCTCGAGCCGTCCAGGAGCCACACGTGGAGGCTCCAGAGATCGGGGCGAGGGTGCCACAGGGTGCCCCGTCCCTGAGAAAGAAGGTCCTTCCTCAGAGGAATGGGCCAGGGAGGTGCTGTCGCGAGGAGTACGAGTTCGGGGAAACAGGTCCGGTTGGGCCAATACGGCGCGACCAGAATGACCTGCTCCTCGTCCTCCCTGACCTTGCGCAAGGTCTGCGCAAGAAGGCTCACTGGGGGAAACGCATATTTGCGGCCCTGCGGCCAGCTGTGCGCCAGTGCATCCGTGCCGAGCGTGCCCTCGGTCAGGGAAAAATACAGGGCGCAATGGGTCGAGTCGTGAGAGGCAAACGGATCTATCTGTGCGTCCCCGAACTGGTCCCAAATCAGCTGAACCGACTGGGGATGGAGTCGCCATTCTCCAGGGAGGGGCTGAAGCCGTGAGAGCTCGTTGGCTGCACAGTTCAGCGAGTTCAGCTACACAGTTCAGCGCAGTTCAGCCCTCAGATGCTTCTGACTCCATAGGAGGAGGTGGCGGGCGAGTTGTGACATACGGCGGGAGCGTAGACCACCTTGATGGTTGATGTACGCAACAGTCGCGGTATTGTCTGAACGGACTAGCACGTGTTGACCCCGGAGCAACGCCCGGAAGCGGTGCAGGGCAAGACGTACTGCCAACAACTCGAGGCAATTGACATGCCATAGCCGCTGGGGTCCTGTCCAGGAGCTCGCAGCAGCATGTCCATTGCACATGGCGCCCCAGCCCGTGGTGGAGGCATCTGTTGAGACAACAACATGCCGGGAAGCTCGTTCCAGGGGGACACCCGCCCTGAGAAAACTGAGGTTCGACCACGGGGTGAGGAACTGACGGCAGGTCGGAGTAACTGGTACCCGGAGCGTGCCTTGATGCCATGCCCACCTCGGGACTCGGTCGCGAAGCCAAAGCTGAAGCGGTCTCATATGAAGCAATCCGAGCGGCGTGACCGCGGCTGCAGATGCCATATGCCCCAGGAGCCTCTGAAAAAGTTTCAGTGGAACCGCATTCTTGCTCCTGAGATGTCTCAGGCAAGTCAGCAGTGACTGCGCGCGCTCGCTCGTAAGCTGCGCGGACATGGCGACCGAGTCGATGTCCATACCGAGAAAAGAGATCCTCTGCACGGGGTAAAGTTTGCTCTTCTCCCAGTTGACCCGAAGGCCCAGACGAGCTAGGTGCCGGAGCACTAAGTCCCTGTGTTCGCAAACCTGATCTCGAGAGTGAGCTAGGATCAGCCAGTCGTCGATATAACTCAGGATGCGGACCCCGTGCTCCCGAAGGGGAACAAGGGCAGCCTCGACGACCTTCGTGAAGATGCGAGGAGACAGGGCCAGCCCGAAAGGGAGGACCGCGTACTGGTATGCCTGCCCCTCGAAAGCAAACCGTAGGAACGGTCTGTGGCGAGGAAGAATGGAGACATGGAAGTAGGCGTCCTTCAGGTCGATCGCTGCAAACCAATCCCGGGGCCGCACGCATTCGAAAACGCGTTTGGCGGTGAGCATCTTGAACGGCAGCCTGTGAAGGGAGCGGTTCAGCACGCGCAAGTCCAGGATTGGCCGTAACCCCCCGGTTTTCTTGGGGACAATGAAGTAAGGGCTGTAGAAGCCGGACCTCATCTCGGCTGGAGGGACAGTCTCGATTGCACCCTTCGCCAGCAGGGTGGCAATCTCTGCTCTCATGATGGGGGCATTGCCACCGACCAAAGTGGAGCGGACTCCCCTGAAGCGGGGAGGAGACCGTGCGAACTGAATCGCATAGCCGAGCCTGATGGTGCGCGCGATCCAGCGGGACAGACGGGGAAGCTCTAACCAGGCTCCCAGGAACTGAACCAGCGGGATCATGCGGACGACAGGCGTCCCCCCGGAGGGGCAGCGAAGCGGAGTAACTGGCCCAGACGTGGACGGCATAGCGGCCCGGTGTGGGGGCACAGTTAGCAACCGCGCCCTGGCAGAGGGGGCCAGGGGAGGACCAGGCTGGTCGTCCCGCGGGGGCCTGCTCTGCCAGGGGTCTGGCGACAGAGGGGGACAGGGGCGAAGCGGCCCGTGGACGGCACGCCGTGTCAACCGCCTCTGGGACAGAGGGGGGCAAGGAGAGCACGGCTTGTGGGCGGCGCTCTGTGTCGCCCGAGATCTCTGTGGGCTCAGGGAAGAGAGGGTCGTTTCTGTCTTTAACCACTTTAGGGTGCTGCCCACCCGTGGGTGAGCAGCGGGGAGCGGAGAACAAAAGATTCTCCCCCGGCCCTCCACCGGGGGAAGGAGTGGTCCTGCTACCACCTCCTGAAAAACGACCATCTTCCCTGAGCAGCCCGTCTCAGGAGCGCCGCTTGGCCCGGCGTTTAGCGGGGGGCGGGGCGGGAGAGGGCTGTGGCGCCTTCTTGCGGCTTCCTCCGCGACCGGCCCGGGTTTGTGGAGGCTGCTGCGTGGGCCGGGCGGGAGGGGCGGGAACCGCAGGAGGGCGCCCTCGGCGGGAAACAGGACGAGGCTTCTGCCCGGCCGGCTGGGTGGAGGCAGCAGCTGGCCGGCGGGGCAGAATGTGCTTGATGGCCTCGGTCTGTTTCTGGGCGGTTGAAAACTGTTGGGCAAAGTCTTCAACCGCACCGCCGAAGAGGCCGGCCTGGGACAAGGGGGCGTTAAGCAGACGGGTCCACTCCGCGTCCCGCATGTCAGCCAGGTTCAGCCACAGGTGTCTCTCCTGGACCACGGCTGTGGACATCACCAGACCCAGGGAGCGCGCGGTAACCTTCGTCGCCCGTAGAGCGAGGTCGGTAGCGGCGCGCAGCTCATCAAAGAGCCCTGGGTCTGTCCTACCCTCGTGCATGTCTCTGAGCATCTGGGCCTAGTAGACCTGCAGAGTGGCCATAGCATGCAGTGACGCAGCCGCCTGTCCCGCCGCTCTGTAAGACTTCGCCACCAGAGTAGACGAAAATATACAGGCCTTGGATGGGTGCTTAGGCTCGCCACGAGAAGAAGCACTCTGAGGACATAGTTGCATGGCAACAGAGCGTTCAACCGGGGGGAGCCCAGTGTACCCACGGGCGGCTGCATCATCGAGGGGAGGAAAGGCGGATGAGATCAACGAGCGGTCCCGAGAAGACAACGGGGTCTTCCAGGACTTCGAGATCTCATCATGCAGAAAGGTATTGGGGTTTGCCGAGGACGAGGGTCGGCGGCCTTACCCAAAAAAACAATCGTCAAGTCGCGAGCGCTCAGGACAGGGTGGAGGCCTCCACTCAAGCCCGATGCTCGCGGCTGCCCGGGAAAGCATGGGCGTCATCTCCGGATCAGACTCGAGCACAGCCGTATGCACACCGGAAGGTGGCAGCTGTGACGAGCCCTCACTTCCAGAAGAATCAAACCCACCTAGTGATGCTGCAACAGACATGGCATCATCCTCTGTAGCTTCAACCGAAACACGCGGGCCACCAGAGGGTAGACCCGCGGGAATCGGCCGCTCGCTAGCGGGCACCGTCATTGAAGAGGGGGGCTGGGGTCGCGGACACATAGTCGGCGCCTTGTTCCAGACCGTCACCCTCAGGTCACCCTGGCCACCAGCCGCAGGACGGGGGGTGGATGAGGGGACTCTCACTCTTGCGAGTTCACCGAGTCTCGACCGTAATGACGCGATGGTCATGTTCCCACAGAGAGAACATGAGTCATCCACGAGCGCTGCTCTAGCATGATCAATGCCCAAACATACTATGCAACGCTCGTGCCCATCAGAGTCCGATACCAATCTGCCGCAACCAGAAGTACACAGGCGAGGCATCTTTAAAAAGACGTGCCGCGTGTAAGCTCTTTTAGTGAGAAAACTCAAGTGTTGAAGCACCCGGGGAGAAACGCACCGACTGGCAGATCACTGCAGCAGATCAGCAGGAAGCACGCTCTCGCCGTAGATCGCCGTCACACCAACACTCGAGGCACTCGTTCGTGAAGCTGACAATTCAGAGATGGCTTGTGGAGAGAAGAATAAACTTGGCTCCGAAGCGAAAACATAAACTGCTGTTGCAGACTTCCTCCTTTTATACCCACAAGGTGGGGCGGAGTTACGTCATGCAAATTCCGCAGACCCATGGCATTTCTTTGCCATTGGCTCGTTTTGTAATACTCGAAGTTGATAGGCTTTCTAAGCGAAACCCCATTCGTCGTCATCCGACGTAACTCGGAGTGACAACGAAAGGGAACCATGTTTATTTACTACGAAAAAGTCGATTGGGGTCATATAGACCCCAGGAGACATAATAGGGTTAACAACAACAGCACAATAAATTGCAGCAAAGATGTGTGTATTAACTTCCTTAGTTTTTTTTTTTTGGGAGTTACCTTCCCCAGCAGACCCATTTTCTCCAGAATTGCTCTAAAAAAGCATAAAAGGGTACTTATGAGAAATATTAACACAGGGGTGCAAAATTAACACTGAAAAATATGACACACCAGGACATGCATACAAAATACTTCAGAAATCATATTTCTGGATACTCAAATGTAGTTAAAACCTTTGTAGACATAGCTTGCATGACAGCACTACAAAAACACATAAAAGTGAAACCCCATTGCCTTATCTACTGCTTTTCTTATTGTTGTGGGCTTTATAGGTGTCACCAATAGGCTCAGTCACTTTCAGTTTGTTTTGGATTTTCTCACGCGTGTTTCCCTGTCTGTGTTTCCCGCCACAATCTGTTTCCATGGACACTAATCACCTTCTTCACAGCTGCCTGTCGTTTATGGCATCATCATTGTGTATTTAAGATCCTGCCTGTCTTCTGTTCTTAGTCTGGTATTGTTTGTGTGATACTCTCAATGTTACGTGTTTAAACGCTGTCGCATCTGTTTGCCTGTCTTCCATGCCTTATCATTAAAGGAAGTTTGGAATCGACCCTCATCTTCTGTCTTCCCTGAACCTACCTGTGACAATAGGGTGATTGATATTTCTTATAATACACAAGTGAGACAGAATACTGCAAATATTACAAATAGGTTGTTGTCTTCCCTCGAAACAACGCTGGCGGAGTTTTTCGCCCCGGTAAATAAATGGTCATTTTCAGACCTAAATTTAATGAATTGAGCTGTCTGCTCCTTGCTCCCTGAAACAATTATTAAACTAATATTAGCACAAGTTTTGCGTCAAACCACCTGACAAACGAAGCCATGCAATGGTGATGAAGGAGTTAAGATGAAGTTTATAAGAAAGAAAAACTTGTGGCTTTTAACTCTGGTTTCGCTAGCTATTTAAGTAAATGAAAACATAATACTTACATTAAAATGTGAATTTTCCGTCCACCACCGAACTCTCTGCCGCCCTTTTTTTAAAGGGGTCATATAATGCCATTTTTGTACAAGTTAATATGAATCTTTAGGGTCTAAATGAAAACTTTGTAATATACTTTTATAAAAAATTCTCATTAGTATTGTAAGAAAACACTAATTTTACCTGGTCAAAAATAGCTCTGTTTTCAGCACGCTGTTTCAGTGCATATGCCTTTAAATGATAATGAGCTTTGCTCACTCCGTCCCCTCTGTTCTTTGCATAGACAGTAAAAGAAATGGACACAGCCACCCCCTTGATTTCAACGGAGAAAACTGAAGCCCGATTAGTGCACTCACTTCCTGATGGCTGAGCTCACTTCCTGATGATACTGCGCAGGCTCAAACCTCAAACTGAGCTTGACAACAGTCTGACAGTTGTAAATCTTCTAGTAGCTGTGCCAAGACAAATCTGAATCACCTAATTCCTCAAAATGTAGTTGAAATATTTTGTCCTGTTGCTTTTATGGACTCTCTATCTATGGGCTTCTCCTTGACTTTATGCCTCCATGTCCCCCCGATTGCCTCATAGACAGTAGAAGATTGCCTGCGAGCTTTTCCTCCTGTCTATACGGTAATTTCTCTATTGTGCGACAGAAAGTCGCGTGGTTATGACGCAATCGTTAGCCTATTTTTACAAAAACGGCTTCTACGGGGCCATAACGTAAGATACAAAATAATGCAGCCTTTTATACATTGTCGTGTTTCTTTAGAAATAAATAATGGACAAATGAATTCTTTGGACGCCTCAGATATAAAGTTATTCGCTGTAAAAGTGACGCCAAAATGAATGGGAGTCAAAGGAATGCTAACAGCAGGTGAAGTTCTGCTACAATGGCGGCCCCCGTGAGGCTTCAGTTTCCGGCTGATGGATTACCCCCTTGGTTCTTTGGGGCGTTTTGACAACGCACGCAGAGTGTTGCCTTGACAACAGTTGAGGGTATATTTTGGAACAAGAATGGCAGCGGGAGTCTCTGAGGACACATCTGTGCAACCATACCAATTTGAACCGGATTTGGACCCGGAACAAGATGACGGCCCCGAAGAAGTTCGACAATTAAGGCTCGAACAGGACTTTTCTGAATGGTTGGTTAACATAATGTCACTTTGATCTATTTTTGCATGTACTGGCAGGGTAACGTTAGAGTAGTGAGATACAGACGCTATGTGTTTACTGATGTATAGGTTAGTTCCGTTGACCGATTGATGTTGATTTTTTATTTTTTTTTTGTAAATGTATACTTGTCATAATAATGTATATTATGAATTATATTGAGAACGTCGTAACGTTACATAGAAAACATGCCGTAATATACCCTGAGTGTAAACATTAGCCGCATTCATCGTGAAGTGTACAAGCGATTTGCAAAGATTAATATTTAAAGGTTAATAAAACGTTACACTCAATTCCTCTGGAGGTGCAGCAGGAACACGAATAGTTGGTACCGATTCTTTTTTTCAGGACCAGCTTCTTAGCAAAACCAGATTTACACTGACCCTCGTTTATAAAGCAGTCTGGTGAGAAATGATTAGCTCAAACATAAAAGCATTTACGTTGATCTTTGGGAATATTCCTTTCAAAAATAAAACTCAGCCACTGCGTCTTCAGTGGTTCGAATTTAGGAACATTAAAATGACTGCTGTGTTCGTTATTACACCCAAGAACAGAACACCACAATCGCTTAGATGCCATTCTGCTCCAGTGTATCAACAATGGTAGACTACGATGACAGCTCGCTCAGGGCGGGTCTGTGTTGAAACGCTGCTGTCAATTATCAATCATGGGAGGGGCATCCAATCTAGTGACGTCACAAGATCGAACGGCTCAATTTGAGGCAGGGGAAAACATATAAGCAGATTAAAACAAAAACACTGGATGGATTTTTATCATTATATAATGGTTGTGTACAGGCACTGTCAACACACATTACATATGACCCCTTTAAATAAAAATGCTGTCGTCACCGGCTTGCAATGACTTATGGGGTAGGACAGGCCGCTAAGGATCCATTTATGTATCCTTTCTTTCACGGGGAAACGAAGGGTGCATTTGGCTCCGCTTTTGAATCAGGGTAGCCTTCGTCGCGCCGCTATGACGCAACCGGTTTTCGAATACAGCCTAGGCTTCGATAGCCCCGAGCTAAAAACCATGCTGTGTTTCCACCGTCGGGCCAGAAGCTCTGCAGCGCTTCACTAAAACCCGCCCGTAACACGCCTCTCTGGAACAACACAAACCCATAATTTCACCAACAAATTAAAATTTTATCAGGAAACGAATCAGAAAGAAATCACTGGAAACTAGCGAGATCGCAAAACGAACATGATAAAAGCGACTGTTTGTTTTTTTCTGTTTTTACTTAAAAATTAAAAATTTCTGTTGTTTACTTAAATATTTAAAACTCAAGTATCAATGTTTTACCACAGGTTTACAATAAAAAGTGATACATAGATTAAATGAATTAATTTGTGTCAAGACTACACATTAGTCACACAGAAATAAAGTGGTGTACCGTTATTTCACAACAGAAAGAGGGCACGCGTACTTATTCAGTTGCTTCTGTTTCTGTTTATTTGTAGTCACAGGACATAATGTTTACATATGTTTACATTCAGAAAGAATGATAATTTCTACAAATATGCCACCAAAAATACAACCTGAGGAGCTTTAGCACTCTTTCTAGTTACAGTCCCAATTCAGTTATATTTTCAGTCAGAGAAACAGAGGAAGCTCTCGAAAACCGGAGTTGCTTTATTTTATGTCATATGCAGAGCTAAAATAAATACATAATTGTGATAGCCTATATGATTTATCTGATTTCTTCAAGCGGTCATATTTACCATGTTTACTATGGTAATGGTCAGCGCGCATAGTCTTTTGAATCGCGTATAAATATTTCTGCATCATATGGTGATCAAAATCCACATCAGAACACAAACAGAAGGTATTCAAACATGAAAGTGAGTTTTGAGCTAAAATGATTATAAAAATGAAATGATTGATAAAATGAAGTCTTTAATGCTGATGAAAGTTGGTATATGAAATCATCTGGCGCTGCCATCTACAGATTCAGGTAAACTCTGCCTCTATTCGTAACCACTCCTCAAGCCCGAGTTGGCCCACTTTGGACCAAGGTATTCGGGAGGCCGTTGGCCCCGAGGAAGCCCTGATGAGGCCCGATCAAAAAACCCGTAAGTGACAGTGGAAACGTGACTGGCCCAAGCACGCACTAGCACGCCCACTTTTGGCCCAAAAGTGGAAACGCGGCTACTGTGAACAATGAGCCTGTTCCCCTCTCCTTGCAAGGATGTCAAAATCTGGATTGATCTTTGATGTAGAGATCCTCAGGATAGCTGACAAGTGGCTATTTGTTAAATTTGATTTGTTGTAGTTCATTACTGGGTAGGTTTGTTCACACAGATATGTGGATCCAAATAAAACAAGGATTCTTTGGGCATGCTTTTTAATGTTTTGGAATTTCTTTTCAGACAGTGAGGCATAAAAGTAGTTAACTGGTGCTGTCTGAAACTTCTCCTTTAAAGTACTGTCACACTGGTTGTCGATGAGTTCCAGTTGTGTCTGGTGGTGCTTTCTCACTGTCAAAAGATAAGGGGCATGAGACAAGTTAAAGCTCAGTCTGAATTTTTGCAAAGTCTACGAAGCGACGGGAAAATTCTGCATGCAGGTCGATCAACATGCTGCCGTACCTCTCAATGCGAGACTATGTTCTTGGTGTGCTTAGTCCAGCCAGTGTAGGAAAATTAGCAAAAGCTCAGTTAGATATCTGTCTAGAGAACAATACAAGTGTAACCAGGTGATGGTTAGGGGCCTTAATGCTTTTAATTTGAATAAGAGACATATCTGCAGAGTATGTACTGAAGGGTCCTTTTAAGAGGCATCAGGTGACGTCATCGCGAATGCGAACGAACAAATGAGCGTGAACACGTGGTGAGGAAGTCACAGAGTTATGCTGCATGTGTGTGTGACTGCTGTTCGAGTGTAATTTGTCATCATCCAGTGAGTTGGATGTTTATGCAGGATTGCGTGAATGTTTGAGTGTGGCTGAGCTAACGCACCGCATGTACAGACGAGGTCTGTTCACGTGGAAGAAGTGATTTATTAGTGTGTAACGTAAGAAACACAAGAAAAAAGTACTACTACCGTATTATTTTTATTGGTGTTTCATTATTTGCATGTTCTTTATTATTGCGCACAATAAGAGACGACAAATTGTACTTTTATATTTCCTATATTTTGGGGTGAACAATTTGCTGTGTAATCCAAAGATATACTGACACTGTATTTTGTTTTACTGTGGGTCTGCCCAATGTACCTATAAGAAAAGAAACAGAAACTCCTAACTAATAAGGAATAAAATACAAACCCCACTTATATTTGTTGGTCCTGTGTCATTTTCCTGCAGCCACCCAAGTTTGGCCTTGAACGGTCTCACGTTGCTGTACAGTTCGTGCACAAAAATGTCCTTTCCCTGAAGTCTCAAATTGAGATCGTTCAACGCGAGGTCGGCCAGCAAGTCCGTGTCTTGTAATTCGGGGAAGTCGTCAGTTTTACCAATTGTATTGAGGAACGTTGCTATCTCACCTTTTAGTCAAGTCAAGTCACCTTTATTTATATAGCGCTTTTTACAATACAGATTGTTTCAAAGCAGCTTTACAGAGATAACAGGAAAATAATGTTGTAATAATATTGTTAAATATAAAATGAAATGTCCCCAACTAAACAAGCCAAAAGCCAATGGCGACAAAGGCGAAAAAGGCGTCAGTGGCAAGGAACCAAAACTCAATCAGTGACAGAATGGAGAAAAAAAAAAAACCTTGGAGAACCCAGGCTCAGTCAGGGGGCCAGTCCTCCTTTGGCCAACGAACGAACAGTGTATGATTATGATTTAGGCAGCATTATAGGTCAGAAGTCAGATAGGATCAGAACTTTCACAATATTTATCCAGTTCCATCTGGTTGGGGGTCAGAGACATCACGCCGGAATGGAGACGAGTTTGTTGAGGTGTCCATGAGGCCTTCACAGGGCTGATCTGCACTTCAGGGATGCGTTGTCGTCGTGTCCATGTGATGGTCCCTCACATCAGATCTGGATATGGCCTGGATCCGGCGGTTTGCGGTAAACCTCTGGATAAACAGAGATTAATATTAGTGTAGACGCCATCCTTCTTATGATGTACAAAGTACATCAAGATTTATGGGAAGTGTTCCCGGTTCCAACTGATCTAAAATATGCAGCCTAACATTGAATTATAGAAGTCTATAATGTGTAATGGGTATGCTAAGCCAAAGAGATGTGTTTTTAGTCTAGATTTGAACTGACAGACTGTGTCTGCTTCGTGGACAATGTTAGGAAGATTGTTCCAAAGTTTTGGTGCTAAATACGAAAAGGATCTACCGCCAGCAGTCGATTTTGATATTCTAGGTATTATCAACTGGCCTGAATTTTGAGATCGCAATAGACGTGAAGGACTATAATGCGTTAAGAGCTCGCTCAAGTACAGGGGAGCTAAACCATTTAGTGCTTTGTAAGTAATCAGCAATATTTTAAAATGTATACAATGTTTAATAGGGAGCCAATGCAGTGTTGACTGAACTGGGCTAATATGGTCATACTTCCTGATTCGTTTCGACCAGCTGTAGTTTATGTATTAAACGTGCAGGGCAATCACCCAGTAGAGCATTACAATAATCTAGCCTTGATGTCATGAACGCAAGAACCAATTGTTCTGCATTTTTCATTGAGAGTATATGACGAAATTTAAATATATTCTTAAGATGAAAAAATGCAGTTTCCTTTCGAGGGAACTCGAACTGCGTCGAATGACACTTTGGGGGAACGCCCCTCAGCGTAGCGCCTCTGAAGTATGAATGAAACTAATCCAATCCTGATTGGTGTTGCGTCATGACGTAACGTGACGGCATACACGGAAGCTACAAAGGGACGCCGGCACACAACAGAGTTAGCTTTTTGCTCTTCAGCAAGCGCTCTGTGTCAAACTGTCTGTCCTGATTGGTGTTGTTTGTCCCATAGGAATTGTCCTAAATAAGGTCTGCATTGCAATATAGAATCTAATGGCTCGGATCTCGCATTTGCCGAGGCAGCGCGTAGATTACGGGTCTACTCTGCAATAAGATTCTGTGACTGGGATCTAGCGTTGTCGAGGCAGCGCTTAGATTAAAGGTCTGCATTGCAATACAGAATCTACAGTGGCTCGGATCTCACGTTTGCCGAGGCAGCGCGTTGATTACGGGTCTACTCTGCAATAAAGATTCTGTGACTGGGATCTCGCGTTGTCGAGGCAGCGTGTAGATTAAAGGTCTGCATTGCAATACAGGATCTACAGTGGCTCGGATCTCGCGTTTGCCGAGGCAGCGCGTTGATTACGGGTCTACTTTGCAATAAAGATTCTGTGTGTGTGCGAGGCATGCACAGTCAGCTCCTGAGGGTGCTGGCTGTGTTCATTGAGAAATATCTCGACGCGCACAGCCGTGCGTTTTCGGGTGTTTCGGCCTTGCGCCATTTGATTTTCTTCTCGAGAGATGAAAGCCAAATATATTGTGAACGACTCGAATCTCGCATTTGCCGAGGCAGCCCGTAGATTACGGGTCTGTAATAAAAGTACCGAGAGGCCGGCCTGTCAGCAGGAGTAGTGGAGATCATACTCAGCTCTAGAGCTCCCTCCACGAGGAAATTGTACGGCTTAAAGTGGAATGTTTTCACCAAGTGGTGTAGAGAGTGTGAGGTGGACCCAGTTAACTGCCTAGTGGCTTCAGTGCTGGAGTTCCTCCAAGATCGCTTCTCGGCTGGTCTTACCCCGTCCACACTCAAGGTGTATGTGGCTGCCATTGCGGCTTTCCACGCTCCTCTGGGTGATGGGTCTCATCTGCACCTTGCACTCTTGTGCTTTCGCCCTAAGTGTGCCTGTGAGCAGCTTCACACTAGGACAGGCAGGGCTCGTTGTGGCATAGTGGGTACTCGTTCCCCCAAAGTGTCATTCGACGCAGTTCGAGTTCCCTCGAAAGGGAACGTCTCGGGTTACGACTGTAACCCTTGTTCCCTGAGAAAGGAAACGAGAAATGTGTCCCTTTGCCACGCCTTCCCCTGCCTGGGAGCGACTTGCTTCATCGCAGAAGCTAACTCTTAGTGTGCCGGCGTCCCTTTGTAGCTTCTGTGTATGCCGTCACATGTTACGTCATGACGCAACACCAATCAGGATTGGATTAGTTTCATTCATGCTTCATAGGCGCTACGCTGAGTGGCGTTCCCCCAAAATGTCATTCGACGCAGTTCTCGTTCCCTTTCTCAGGGAACAAGGGTTACAGTCGTAACCCGAGACGTTTTACAGATACTAGACACGTGACTTTCAAATGAAAGATTGGTATCAAAGAGCACACCCAGGTTCCTAACCGACGACGAGGACTTGACAGAGCAGCCATCAAGTGTTAGACAGAATTCTAGGTTATTACGTGAGGAAGTTTTTTGTCCAATAATTAGAATCTCTGTTTTTTCAGAACTAAGTAGTAGAAAATTACTAGTCATCCAGTTTTTTTATATCAGCTATGCATTCCGTTCATTTTGTGGATTGGTAAGTTTCGTCGGGGCGTAAAGAAATATAGAGCTGAGTATCATCAGCATAACAGTGAAAACTAATGCCATGCTTCCTAATGATATCTCCTGAGGGTAGCATGTACAGAGTGAACAGCAACAGTCCTAGTACTGAGCCTTGTGGTACACCATACTGAACTTTTGACCGATAAGACATCTCTTCATTTACTGCTACAAACTGATAACGGTCAGATAAGTATGATTTAAACCATGCTAGTGCAATTCCAGTAATGCCAACATAATTTTTGAGTCTATTTAAAAGAATGTTATGGTCGATAGTGTCAAATGCAGCACTAAGATCGAGTAGCACTAATAGAGAGATACATCCACGATCGGATGATAAGAGCAAATCATTTGTGACTCTAATGAGAGCTGTCTCAGTACTATGATACGGTCTAAATCCTGACTAAAAATCCTTGCAGATACCATTTCTTTCTAAAAAGGAACATAGTTGTGAAGATACTGCCTTTTCTAGTATCTTTGACAGAAAAGGTAGATTCGAGATCGGCCTGTAATTGACTAATTCTGTAGGATCAAGTTGCGTTTTTTTAACAAGTGGTTTAATCATAGCCAGCTTAAAAGTTTTTGGTACATATCCTAATGACAAAGATGAATTAATGATATTAAGAAGAGGATCTATGACCGCTGGAAGCATCTCTTTCAATAGTTTAGTCGGTATAGGGTCTAACATACATGTTGTCGATTTAGATGATTTAACGAATTTATAAAATTCACCCTCTCCTATAGCAATGAATGAATCTAATTGTTCATCAGTGAGACTACACTGCACTGTCTGATGCGATACTGTAGTAGACGGTTGCATAGTTATAATTTTCTCCCTGATATTATCAATCTTGTAAGTAAAAAAGTTCATAAAGTCATTACTGCTGTGCTGTGCTGCTTGGAAACTGCTGCTAGGAAGATTATTTATAAAGCAATCTTTAGTGGCAGAAGTGATAGGTCTAACATATTTGTAACACGGAGTCGGCTTTGCAGCCTTGGCTAAATGATGTTTACACATGACTAGATAGTGATCTGAGATGTCATCGCTCTGCTGTAGAATTTCAATGGCATCAACATTTATTCCATGTGATAATATTAAATCTAGAGTATGATTACGACAATGTGTAGGTCCTGACACGTGTTGTCTAACTCCAATAGAGTTAAGAATGTCTTTAAATGTCAATCCCAATGCATCTTTTTCATTATCTACATGTATATTAAAATCACCAACAATTAGGACTTTATCTGCAGTTCCCAGACACGGTGAAACACATTGCCAAGACTTAGCCAGTGCACATTTGAATGGTACAAGACGTCATGGTGTTTCGTTAACCAGCTGAATGAACTGCCGATGGTTAAGTGCTCTTGCCCGTATAAAGTTGACAAGCTTCACAACCACTTTGACAACATTTTCTTGCTTCAACACATTTTTACACAAGCCTTCCTGGTGTATAATGCAGTGAAGAAGTATCAGTTCTTCTGAGTTTGGGCTTTCGTATTTTTCTTTGTTTTGTAACCTATTTAGCAGTCCAGTGTTTTTACCAGTTAGATTTGGCAATCCATCTGTTTTGACGCTTGTCCGCTTTCTCCACGGAAGGATATTTTTTCTAAGCATACAGGCACACTGTCATACAAATCCATGCCCCTGGTCATTCCCATCATTGATTCCATCCTAAGGAGTTCCTCTGTTATTTCGACATGTTCGTTTATTCCCCTGACAAAAATCAAAAGTTGAGCAGTATCTGTGATGTCAGTACTTTCATTAAGTGCGATAGAAAAAAGACTGATGCCGTCTGATTTTTTTTTTTTTAGTTCGGAGAGCAGTTCCTTAGCAATTACTTCCACACGTCTGGTAATTGTTCTCCGCGATATGCTAATTTTCTCAAACTGACTTTTAGAATCAGGACAAAGCATGTCCTCCATACTTGTCAGCAGTCTCCACCATACAGCCTTTCACAAATTCCCCATCCGAAAAAGGCTTTCTGTGCTTTGCAATTTTATGTGCGAGTACATAACTAGCTTTTGTTACAGATTCTTGAATTGAGCACTTTTTTAAATTTCGTATATGTACTTTGCAGGGCTTTTAAGTTTGTGACAAGTTTTAAAGCCTTGCTTTCCTTTTCTGCAGATGACAGGTTGACAGCAAAATTTGAATGCATGCTTGAAAAATGACGACTGAGTTTGTAGTCTTGTAGTCTTCGGTTAGTTTGCCCCCCTCTGGTCTAGAGTTTGGGTGAGGGAGTTTAGTAGTCAGGACCCGACCACACAGTGCACAGTGTAACAGAAGAGACATCCTCCGTAGAGAACACCTCCTCCTTAATGCTGGAATCAATGTGATGCCCGAACTGAATGAAATGGAGGACTCAGGGCTGACTTCTGGGGCTGAAGTGGGCTCTGGAGGCTGAGCCCTGGGGCTTGAGTGCACTCTGGAAGCTGAGCACTGGGGCTGGAACGCACTCTGGAGGCTGAGCTCTGGGGATGGAGTGCGCTCTGGAGGCTGAGCTCTGGGGCTGGAGCGGGCTCTGGAGGTTGAGCTCTGGGGCTGGAGCGGGCTCTGGAGGGTGAACTCTGGGGCCGGGCGGCCTCTGAGCTCTGGGGCTGGAGCAGGCTCTGGAGGATGAGCTCTGGAGTTGGAGCGGTCTCTGGGTGCTGAGTTCTGGGGCTGGAGCGCGCTCTGGAGGATGAGCTCTGGGGCAGGGTCGGGCTCTGAGCTCTGGGGCTGGAGCGGGTTCTGGGCTCAGCTCTAGGGCTGGAGCGGGCTCTGGAGGATGAGCTCTTGGGCTGGAGCGGGCTCTGGAGGATGAGCTCTTGGGCTGGAGCGGGCTCTGGAGGCTGAGTTCTGGGGCATTAGCAGGCTCTGGAGGCTGAGCTCTGGGGCTGGAGCAGGCTCTGGAGGCTGAGTTCTGGGGCATTAGCAGGCTCTGGAGGATGAGCTCTGGGGCTGGAGCGGGCTCTGGAGACTAAGCTCTGGGGCTGGAGTGGGCTCTGGAGACTAAGCTCTGGGGATGGACCAGGCTCTGGAGGCTGAG
Organism: Gila orcuttii; assembly: GCA_026230005.1. Classification (NCBI taxonomy): domain Eukaryota; kingdom Metazoa; phylum Chordata; class Actinopteri; order Cypriniformes; family Leuciscidae; genus Gila; species Gila orcuttii. The sequence continues at coordinate 37,361,716 of JAPDVR010000004.1, forward strand.
TTCTAGATTTATGGCCTGGGGCGGGCTCTAGGGCTGGAGCGGACTTTGGGGCGGGCTAATGGGCTGGGACGAGCTCATGGGCTGGAGCAGGAGTGCATAGAGGATATATTTCTCAGATGTGCAGTTGTAAGAATCTGAGAATACAGTCGTTCATCTAAGCTTCCCTATAAAGATTGTCATCAATGCCAAATTGTCTGGAAAAACAGTGGAAAACAGATCCCAGAATTCCCCTGCATATTCCTCAATCAGATGGCCATTCTGGGAAAGGGATTACAACAGGTCAATAGGGCAGAGTAGAATGTCTGTTTTTAAGTGTCTGATCTTATGGAATCAGACTTAAGATAGATGGTTAATGGAGAAACTGAGATATGTATTAATGCAATGAGAAATGGGAATTGCAGGTGAGCAAACCAGATGATTATCAGAATAGAGATGATGAATGGATAACTTGAATTTACTGTCTTTGCAGGTGATGGAGATTGTGGATGTGGAGATCGTGGACCGGTGATGCACACACCTCGTAACTCTGGTGAGTAGACGGGTAATCCTTAAACACACAGACAACACTGGAGACATGAAAGAGATGGAAACACCCAGGAGAAACGTAAGAGAATCACCGGCGTAACTTCAGCGCTAGTGGTGGCAATTTCAAAACACTGCTTCATGAAGCTTCGAAGCCTTTACGAATCTTTTGTTCCGGATCAGTGGTTTGGAGCGTGTATCAAACTGCAAGAGTCACGTGATTTCAGTAAACAAGGCTTCATTACATCATAACTGTTTCGAAACGTTTCAAAATACTTTGAAATTTCAATGGTTTACCGCTGGGAGTGATGATCTCTGTCTACCCATGAATCATGAGGAGTCACTGAGAACCAATGAACAAGTGTCAGTGAGTTTTACCTGATCTCTGATCAGTTCTATACATTTGTAGATGTTTTAAAGTTGCAGTAGGGAGTTTTGAGAAAATGTTGACTTAGCCTGAAAATTTGAACAAGCACAACTTACAGGTCCAACCCCCTTGCTCTCTGCTGCGCTACAGCCCTCCCTCCACAGCTCCCCCCCCACAGCGGAGCCTGCCGTGAACGCGCAGGCTAGTAAACAGGACCACCGATGACGGCGGATTATAAACAGTTATGTAAAATTCACTAATAGGGACGAAACATCAACAATTTGCTTTACATTGACTATGGCCTGCCCATACTTTGACTACAAACTTGGTCCTCAAATCATTATGTATTTTGCAATACATGTAACTTTATAAGGTTGCTGTTATGAGGGTGGAGGATGAACCCAACAGCAGACAGCAGATGCAATGAACACAGGATTTATTGAAGACAAAAGGGAAAACAAAGCCCACGAGGGGGCAAAACAAGACAGGACTATATGGTGACTAACTAGACAACGACACTGACAAAATACTAGAAAACAAACAACACTACGAGAGATACTAACAATGACTAGACTTTCTATGACAAGACTTTCACAGGATACTCACAAGTAACATTTGGCAATGAACCGACACAAGACAGCAAACACAAGGGGATTAAATCAGGAGACTAATCAAGACATAACAGGTGACACGGGTAAAGCAATAAAGACAGGATCAAGATAACAAGGGGGCGGGGTTAAGAGACGAGACCACACAAGCACATGGCCCAAACAGGCCATGCGCTAGTACACAAAACATGGTTCTGCCATGATCCTGCCACTAGACTAGGAAAATCAAGAACATGATGGCAGAATCATGACAGAACCCCCACCTTAAGGAGCGGCTTCCAGACGCTCCTCAAAGGGACACTAAGCACAAGACAAGACAGAACGAGACATAGACAAAAACCAACAAAACATAGCGAACATCAACAACGGCATACATGAATAAACTATAACAGGGTTCGGGTGGAAAATCAAAAACAACATACAAGGCAGAGGGGGTGGAGGAAACACAAAGTTCATGGGGGGTGGAGCAGGGTGGATGGGAGGACTGGGGGTCTTGGGTCCATGGGATGAGGGCTGAGGACAAGAACTCAGGGCAGGTCTGGAGGAAGACACACGAGGACGAGACTTGGGCGAAACAGTCCGGGGTTTCGTGGTGACAGGGGGAACAGTCCGAGGTGAGGTGGAGACAGGGAAAACAGACCGAGGACTAGTGGCGACAGGGACAAACGGGGAAACAGTCCGGGGACTAGTGGAGACAGGGACAAACGGGGAAACAGACGGGGATGCTGCAGCAACAGCCTCAGACACAGAGGACACGGAGGATGAGGTAACGGGACTTCTAACGGGGGATATGGCAGGTGACGGGGCAGGACTGGGTGCGGCGCTCACGGCGACCGGCTCGGGTGCTGCGCTCACAGGGACAGGCGTGGGTGCTGCGCTCACAGGGACAGGCGTGGGTGCTGCGCTCACAGGGACAGGCATGGGTGCTGCGCTCACAGGGACAGGCGTGGGTGCTGCGCTCACAGGGACAGGCGTGGGTGCTGCGCTCACAGGGACAGGCGTGGGTGCTGCGCTCACAGGGACAGGCGTGGGTGCTGCGCTCACAGGGACAGGCGTGGGTGCTGCGGACAAGGCAGGACAGACAGGGGGTTCAAGGATCGCGACAAGACGGGACAGGTAATTAGAAAGGGCCTTGGCCGCAATGATGACCGGCATCTCCTGATGAGCAGAAACAGCTTGCAGAACATCTTTAGCGGCTAGATCGGCCGCAACTCTCTCTGCAGATCCTGGAACAGCGCTTGCAGTAGCGGGCTCTGGAACAGCGCTTGCAGTAGCGGGCTCTGGAACAGCGCTTGCAGTAGCGGGCTCTGGAACAGCGCTTGCAATAGCGGGCTCTGGAACAGCGCTTGCAGTAGCGGGCTCTGGAACAGCGCTTGCAGTAGCGGGCTCTGGAACAGACAGAGGGCAAGAGGCTCCCCTCTTCCTCTTCTTCTTCCTGGGTCGCGGAGCAGAGGCCGTAGCCGGACTTGTGACCAGTTGAGGCTGTACAGCAGGGACTGCAGTCTCAGCGGAAGAGGACTCCGAAGTCGACTCCCATGACAGCCGTCTCTCTCGTTTGCCACGGAGATCAGCGGGTGCAGATGATGCCTCGGGAGTCGAAGTGGGACGAGTCTGGTCTCCAAGCGTCACGACGCCTAACATACGGCCCTCCGGGATCACCGGCAGACAGGCAGGAGGTGACGACACGATGGGACCCTGCGGCTCCTTACGAGACAAACAGTCCACCATGTCCCGGAACGGGCGGTGGACCAACCTCTCCCGTTCAGCCAGAGGAGGCGGAGCGTTGAGACCCGCGATGAGGTAACGGTTGACAAGGATCTCAGGTAAGAAAAACCTCCTTGCTTCCACGGCCTGAGCATATCTCCTCAGGGACCTCTCTCCCTGGGGAGGGAAGGGAAGCTTGCCCAACTTGCTGTCGGTGATAGCTGACTGCCACCATAATTCCTGGTCAGCTGACTGTCGCTTACACAGGGAGGACATACTATCTGCTGGGTTCAGTTTTGGTCGGTTCATTCTGTTATGAGGGTGGAGGATGAACCCAACAGCAGACAGCAGATGCAATGAACACAGGATTTATTGAAGACAAAAGGGAAAACAAAGCCCACGAGGGGGCAAAACAAGACAGGACTATATGGTGACTAACTAGACAACGACACTGACAAAATACTAGAAAACAAACAACACTACGAGAGATACTAACAATGACTAGACTTTCTATGACAAGACTTTCACAGGATACTCACAAGTAACATTTGGCAATGAACCGACACAAGACAGCAAACACAAGGGGATTAAATCAGGAGACTAATCAAGACATAACAGGTGACACGGGTAAAGCAATAAAGACAGGATCAGGATAACAAGGGGGCGGGGTTAAGAGACGAGACCACACAAGCACATGGCCCAAACAGGCCATGCGCTAGTACACAAAACATGGTTCTGCCATGATCCTGCCACTAGACTAGGAAAATCAAGAACATGATGGCAGAATCATGACAGTTGCACTCTTTCTATAAGTTATAAATAGCTAGTAAAATAACGTTAAAGGATTAGTTCACTTTTAAAAAAACTTTTGCTGATAATTTACTCACCCCCATGTCATCCAAGATGTCCATGTCTTTCTTTCTTCAGTCGAAAAGAAATTAAGGTTTTTGATGAAAACATTCCAGGCTTTTTCTCCATATAATGTACTTCAATAAGACACAAACGTTTCAAGGACCAAATGACAGTTTCAGTGCAGCTTCAAAGGGCTTTAAACGATACCAGACGATGAATAAGGGTCTTATCTAGCGAAATGATCGGTCATTTCAAAAATAAATACAAAACTTTAAGTTTTATAAGCACAAATGCTCGCCTTGCTCTGTTCTGTGATGGACGTTCGTGATCCTGTTCGAACTCGTTCATCAAAATGAACAAATCTTTTTTCGAGTCATTTCGTTCGTTGAATGAACGAAATGACTCCAAAAAAGACTCGTTCAAAATGAACAAATCTTTTTTCGAGTCATTTCGTTCGTTGAATGAACGAAATGACTCGAAAAAAGATTCGTTCATTTGGATGAACGCGTTCGAACAGGAGAGTCACGAACGACGGTACGCGCTCGCGCTGTGCAAGAGAGGGGTGATCAGCGCATACACGAGCGTGATTGACACTACTAAGACATTCCTCTTGGCTCTGATTGGTTGTTTCTGACAGGGAGCGGCTTATTTCTGCAAATGGCAATAGGACCACAGGGAGGAGCCAGAGGAGCTTGATTTTTTCCACAGATTATATGTCTCATATTCTACTGTCAGGACATAATGACAGTTTTAACAAATATTTGTTTAAAAAAACTACCTACTGGAGCTTTAATGAGACATTAGTATAATTAAATTGAATAATGGAAGTTAATAGTCTTATTGGCCTTTTTATCTGAGCCATTCATAGAATAAACAAAACAAACCCTGACTATTGATAAAAGAACATACACTTGATAATCTTATTAGATGATAAGATAATTGCATTTGAAAGATTTTACTTTCAATAAAATATTTGCAATAGATTGGTAAAAAGTGTTCTCTTACGAGAGTATTTCTCGTACTGCGTAATATCTTACGCTATGGGGAAAACCTCTTTTCCACGAGATAATGAAGCCAAAAATTATCCTTAATTTTGAATTAATGTAAAACGCTGTGCGGCAGCATGCAGACATAGGCAAGACGGCTCGCGCGCCTATTGGCTGCCTTGCGGCAACAGCAGCAGCCTATCGAGAGAGGCCCTGCGTGACGTGATACCCAATGGGGGCGCTTAGCGCCCATTTCGTCACGTCCCGCCAGAATAGGCGTGGCCTTGGCCTATAAATACGCTCGACAGGCTGATACAAACTGATTTTCATCTCTTCAGCGAAGCACTACTGCATCGCTGGATCCGGAGTGAGAAGCCGCGCCGTCTGACTGTAAGCCTTCTGCGGGACGAGCCTTCGATCCTGAAGCCGCTGGCCTTCACCTCGCCGCCTTCAGCCGCCGTACCTGCTACGCTTTCCGGCGTCAATATCCTTTTACTCTGCTGAGAGTGTGTGTTCGCCGTTGCGACTCACACTCTCTCTCTCTTTATCTAAAGGAGCAGTGTCTTTTTTAAGATGCTTCGTTCCTGTGGCTCGTGCCGAGCTGCACTCAGCGACGGGGACCGCCATTTCATCTGTGTTTCCCGCCTGGGTAAGGATCATGCAGCTCTCGCGCTCACTGAGCGAGCTATTGCCATGGTGACTCTGAGGACTCGCCTGGCATTTTTTCTCCGAGTCTGCACTCCCACCCGCTGTAGTGCCGCGCCGTAAAGCGCCGTACTCAGCGGTTCCCCGAGCCTTCTCCAGCCCTTGAAAGCTCGCTGGTTTGCCCGCCAGCTTCACCAGCTTCAATCGAGTCGCTCACTGACGGACAACGGCCCCCGCGTGCCTCCGCCTCCGCCATTATGACGACGAGATAGCTGCATCTGTAGAGAAGGCCAGCTGCTCTATCCTGGCGTCGGAGAGTGAGGATTTGGCGAGCTCTGTGGACCTCCCCCCTTCTGCCCGCGAGTCGTCAGGGAAACGGGCCAGCATCAAGACCCCAGCTAGCTTTCTTTACGTTATAAGAAAGCTACCCCGCCCCCGCCCCCCGTGGGCGCGCGTCACCGGCGAAATGAGGAAAGAGTGTGTTTTAGTCCCGCCGAGGCCGGACCAATCTCCATTTCTCAAACATTTCTCAGCTCTTAGTTTGAGCGGCTGAAAATGTCAATATTGCAGCAATGAGCCTGTTGTATAACACGCACGCCTGCAACCAAACGCAGACACACACAAAAATGTGATGATGCTCTCTTATCTGCTCGAGCTAATGTAAGCTTTTGTCATTTCCCCCTATGGCTCAGTGGCGAAACCCAAACCCTTCGCTCTCGTTAAATCCCAGCTCTCGCAGCAGATAAAATTTAGTCTCGCCGCGGCCAGACTTACACCGAAACTTTTCTCTCGTTCAGTTCCAAGAAAATGCGACTGTTCCAGTGTATTTTGCAGTAAACAAGCCGGTACCATGGCCCGCTTGCCTGCACACAAATGCCTTTTCCACGGCTACCCAGAAAAATCATATAAGCAGTGTATTTTCTGGTATTCCGGCCACAGCCGATGGTGTTATGAGTGTAATAAAAATGCCCACAGCCCAGTGTTCATTTCTACACACAAACACAGCCCGCCACAGTGCAGGGCTTGCACAAATGAGATCGACTCATGTCAATTGTGCATTAAATGTAGTGAATGTGCCCACAACCCAGTGCCCACAAACACTACACACTGCATGTGCCACGTTTCTGTAAAACAAAACCAACACACATACAGTCAGCTAAGGCCCACGGTGTTTAAGTCTCGCCGCGGTCAGACTCCACCGAAACTTCTCGCTCGTTCAGTTCCAAACAATGTGACTGTTCCAGTGTATTTTGCAGTAAACAAGCCGGTACCACAGCCCGCTTGCCTGCACACAAACGCCATTTTTACGGCAACCCAGATAAATCCCAAAAGGAGTGTATTTTCTGGTATTCCGGCCACAGCCGAGGGTGTTATGAGTGTTGTAAGAATGCCCATGTCTCAGTGCCCATTCCCACACACAGACACAGCCCGCCACAGGCTGCCCGCCGTGATCGGCGCGCCCCCGCCTAACGCACTGTAAACACAGTGTTTATGTCTCAGCACACCGAAGCTCTGCGGCCGCCACTATGCCGCGACCAGAGCCCGGTTTTTATTCTGCTTCTAGCTATTCACGCAGATGCGTGGGCAAAGCTTCCCAGGGTATCAGAATGGGTGTTGAACACTATAAAAAGAGGCTATTCGCTACAGTTCGCTCGACGTCCCCGCCGTTACACGGCACGAGTCGAAAATATGGTAAACAACAAAGTATCTCATCTACTTCGAGCCGAAATAGCAAAACTACTGAGCAAAGGGGCCATAGAACCTTTATCTCAGGCTCAGAGCGAAGGGGGGCTATACAGCAGATATTTTCTGGTACCGAAAAAAGACGGGGGTCTCAGACCCATTCTAGATCTACGGCAGCTGAACAGAGCGCTTGTGAAGTGCCAGTTCAGAATGCTGACAAACAGGAAAATCCTCGCGCAAGTTTGCCAGGGAGACTGGTTTATGTCAATAGATCTGAAAGACGCCTATTTCCAAATACAAATAGCGTCACGTCACAGGCAATTCTTGAGATTCGCCTTCAAGGGCCAGGCATATCAATACACAGTCCTGCCATTCGGCCTGTCCCTAGCACCCCGTACATTTACGAAGTGCATGGACACGGCTCTCGCACCCCTGAGACTTCAGGGCATGCGAGTCTTGAACTACTTGGACGATTGGCTGATTCTAGCTCGATCACACTCAGAGCTCATAGAACACAGAACCACATTACTCGAGCATCTCGAGAATCTGGGTCTCACAGTCAATTGGGCGAAGAGTTCGCTGTTTCCCAGCCAGAAAATTTATTTTCTGGGAACAGTGCTGGACTCAGAACAGGAGAAGCTTCTACACATAAACTGTCTAGAACTGTTGGCAGTCGACAACGCGCTACGGCGATTTTGTCCCCAGTTAAAAGGCCACCACGTCTTGGTCCGGTCGGACAACATGTCAGTGGTGGCATACATAAATCGCCAGGGCAGTATCACGTCCCGAAACCTTTACAGGCTGACGGAACGCCTCCTGGTCTGGGCTCAGCACAACCTGCTTTCACTGAAAGCAGTGCATGTGCCTGGTCGCCTGAATCTGGGACAAGACAGTCTGTCCAGAAACAATGTCCCAGCAGGGGAATGGTCGCTGCACCCGCAGACGGTTCAACTGCTGTGGGAGACATTCGGCAGAGCGCAAGTGGACCTGTTCGCGTCCCAAGAGAACGCTCAGTGTCCAAGCTTTTTCTCCAAGAGCAGGGATGCGCTGGCCCACGTATGGCCCCGCTGCCCCCTCTATGCTTTTCCCCCCGCCTCGGTCCTGCCTCAAGTGCTGGAACGAATCAGGGAAAACGGATGCCCAGTGCTGCTCGTGGCTCCGCTCTGGACGAACCAGATTTGGTTCCCAGTCCTAATGCGGCTGACCAGCACTCCCCCGTGGCCTATACCGGTGAGGAGAGACCTCCTCTCTCAGGCAAAGGGCTCAATTTGGCATTCTCGCATGGAATTATGGTCCCTACATGCATGGGCCATCAACGGGTACCCGCTAACCTCCCGGAGGGAGTGTTAAACACGATCACACAGGCTAGAGCCCCGTCTACTAGACGGCTCTATTCCTCGAAATGGTCAGTGTTCTCTGCCTGGTGTCAAGCTCAGGGCTTTTCACCTGTAGACTGCGGGGTCACGGAAGTGCTCTCCTTCCTTCAGGAGCTGTTGCATAAGGGCAGAACCCCATCCACGCTCAAAGTATACGTGGCGGCCATAGCGGCGTTTGCAAAACCGACGTCTGGCCAGTCACTGGGGAACAACGACCTGGTCGTGCGATTCCTCAGGGGAGCTCGGAGGCTGAATCCTCCCAGACCCCCCCCCCCCCCCCCCAGTCCCTGTGTGGGACCTTTCTACGGTTTTGGAAGCCATGAAAGGTGCCCCATTCGAGCCAATCCATTTCGTCCCCTTGGAATTATAAGGTTCTATCTGCGTTCTGAGCAGTTTTGAGATATTGAGCTTCAAAGTTTTTGCATTACATATAGGAAAATTTATATGGGGAACAAGTTTCTTTCAAACATGAAAATAACAGGGACCCTAAATGTATTCTAAATATACAATATCAAAATCCTCTCAAATTTTTAAATGTCTTTTTTTGAAATGGGTCAAATGCAGATAGAACCTTCTAATTCTAAAAAAACACTTTTCGCTTAGAATTATAAGGTTCTATCTGCCAAAACATTATTTGAACATGAAATATAAAATTAATGTTGTAACAATATCTCAACATGTGTTAGAAAGTTAAATTGTATCCTTTCTATGACATTTATTTCATATTTTTTAGCACTTCCATGTATTTAGGACATCGTCCCCTTGGAATTATAAGGTTCTATCTGCGTTCTGAGCAGTTTTGAGATATTGAGCTTCAAAGTTTTTGCATTACATATAGGAAAATTTATATGGGGAACAAGTTTCTTTCAAACATGAAAATAACAGGGACCCTAAATGTATTCTAAATATACAATATCAAAATCCTCTCAAATTTTTAAATGTCTTTTTTTTGAAATGGGTCAAATGCAGATAGAACCTTCTAATTCTAAAAAAACACTTTTCGCTTAGAATTATAAGGTTCTATCTGCCAAAACATTATTTGAACATGAAATATAAAATTAATGTTGTAACAATATCTCAACATGTGTTAGAAAGTTAAATTGTATCCTTTCTATGACATTTATTTCATATTTTTTAGCACTTCCATGTATTTAGGACATTTCAAATTAAGCAAGGTAGGTCTAAATATTTTGTCCAGTGCAGAATCTTAATTTTCGTTACCAATTTGGTGGGTAATTAAACACATTATTGCAGAAATTGTTACTTTAATCTTTCTTTTGTTTAGACAGAAAGCAGCTACTGTAATACATCTGAGCAGGACTTTATTCCAGCTAAAGTGGGCCAGGTATAATGGCTTTCTCTCTAGACATCAGTATGGCTGAAATAACATGCTAACGTTTATTGTTGTAATTAAGACTCCATCAATGAAATTGTTAACTATTTGACCTTTAAGGCTTAATATTGTAAAAATTAAGACATTTTAAGACTTTAAAAACTACAAGAAAATCGACATGCTTCAGCAAATTAATTCATAAAGTTTAATAATCATTGAAAAATGATTCACTGACTATATGATCACAAAAAATGTCAGACTATTTTTTTAATCACACACACACCCCCTCTCTCACTCACACACACACACACTTTCACACACACACACACACACACACACACACACACACACACACACACACACACACACACACACACACACACACTGTCACACACACACACACTGTCACACACACACACACACACACACACTTTCACACACATACACACACACACACACTTTCACACACACACACACACACACACACACACACACACACACACACACACACACACACACACACTTTCACACACACACACACACACATACACACACACACACACTTTCACACACACACACACACACACACACACACACACACACACACACACACTTTCACACACACACACTTTCACACACACACACTTTCACACACACACACACACACACACACACACACACACACTTTCACACACACACACACACACACACACACACACACACACACAGTCACACACTTTCACACACACACACACACACTTTCACACACACACACACACACACACACACACACACACACACACACACATACACACACACACACACTTTCACACATTAGCGCACACACACACAAATGTTTTTTTTTAAATATTCAATTTACTCACTGCATATTTGTATAATTCAAATAATAATAACTATAATAATAATAGTTATTAATAATAACCTCATTGATAATTAATAATAATAACCAATACACTATAAAGAAAATGGCCAAATTGAAGCCACTTCATAACACTACACAATTTAGTGAATCTTTAATTTACTGTAAATGTATAGCATTATGCCTTTATGGGGTTTCTTTTTGTCTTCAAGGAAAAAGCTGGCAACATGACATATAAAGTTGATTCTGATTGGTCCTCTTCTGTGCATTCGAAGTGCTGATTGGCTCACGCAGATAGAACCTTATAGAGCCAAGTTAGAGTTCGATTTTGTAGATAGAACCTTTTTGTTTTTTCAATAAAAAGTCCCACAATGTACACAACTTAAAAAAACACATCACATAATGTAAATAAGTTGTCACCGAATAAGAATATGTGAATAACTCAATTTTGACAAAAATGTCAGATAGAACCTTATAATTCCAAGGGGACGATTTGTCAGACATGAAACATCTGTCTTTCAAAACAGTGTTTCTTATGGCTCTCGCTTCAGTGAAGCGCATAGGGGACTTACAAGCGCTCTCAGTAAGCGCGTCATGTATGGAGTTTGGGCCTAATGACTCAAAAGTCATACTCAAACCAAGGCACGGGTACGTGCCCAAATCCCTCAACACACCGTTCAGGGCCCAGGTTATTTCCCTGTGCGCCCTCCCGGTTCATGATGAGGAGGAGGATGCAAGTCTCCTTTGCCCTGTCAGGGCACTGAGAGCTTATGTATCCCGCTCGTCTGTCTTCAGACAGACCGAGCAGCTCTTTGTTTTGTTTGGCGGACGCTCCAAGGGACTGGCCACATCAAAACAGAGCCTATCCAGATGGATAGTCGATGCCATAGCGCTGGCTTACACTTCTAAGTGCCTGCAGTGTCCTTTGGGTGTCAGAGCGCACTCCACGAGAGGCGTGGCCTCGTCGTGGGCGTGGTCTAGCGGGATTTCCTTGCAAGATATCTGTATGGCGGCAGGCTGGGCCTCGCCGTCTACACTTATAACGTTTTATAACCTAGAGGTTCCCGCCTTACAGGCCAAGCTGCTGTCGGTCTAGAATTCAGTACTATCTGCCCCGCTGCGCCGGCGCAGAATGCTGAGTTTTGCTTGTACATCGCTCACTGATCGATAGAACAGCTCCATGGGTGTTGAAAACCCGTACTTATACCCAGTTCAAGCTGAACACGTTCACCCTGTCTGCGTGAAGCACTGTTAACATAACTAGCTCCTGTGGGATGCTATTTCATGGGGAATGATGCTTGTAACCTCTCTTCTCCGACTCTCTGTGAGTCTACGGTGATTATGCACTATATGAGCCCCGGGCTACTGCCCTTGGGACTTTGGTGTCGGATCCCAGTACGCACGGCGTGTTGCATTGTGTTCCCCATAGCGTAAGATATTACGCAGTACGAGAGATACTCTCGTAAGAGAACGTACTCGGTTACTAACGTAACCTCGGTTCTCTCTAGAGAGGGAACGAGTACTGCGTATCTTGCCGTGCATACAACAGCGCTGGTTCGCTTCAGTGATGAAAACCAGTTTGTATCAGCCTGTCGAGCGTATTTATAGACCAAGCCCACGCCTATTTTGGCGGGACGTGACGAAATGGGCGCGAAGCGCCCCCATTGGGTATCATGTCACGCAGGGCCTCTCTCGATAGGCTGCTGCTGTTGCCGCAGGGCAGCCAATAGGCGGGCGAGCCGTCTTGCCTATGTCTGCATGCTGCTGCACAGCGTTTTACATTAATTCAAAATTAAGGCTAATTTTTGGCTTCAATATCTCGTGGAAAAGAGGTTTTCCCCATAGCGTAAGATATTACGCAGTACTCGTTCCCTCTCTAGAGAGAACCGAGGTTACGTTAGTAACCGAGTACGTTTTTATGCATGTTTGGCACAGGGTTTTGTTGTATTTACACTGTTCTGACCACTAAGGGGCAGAGTGGAGACAGGTGTTGGATTTTTTCGAAGCCTCGACACAGTAGGGCACATTTGCTGTTTCATTGTTCTACAAAACCTCGAACTGCCCACCACTATTCGGTGCTTTGCAACAAAGGAAAATAGTAATTTTCTCATAAACAAGACCAGACAATGTGTGTGTGACTGAGGTGTGTGCTTAAATAAAGTGTTGATGAGCGTGCTGATCAGGTGCAGGTGCAGATCATGGCTGAGTGAGTGCAGGTGATGAGCAGGAGGAATGTTGGGAATTGTAGTCTTGAGTGTGAGGGAGTTCAGCAGTGAGGGAGGACCGGTACACTGGTGACATCTGCAATGTTGTAATTAATTTTGTTTCAAGGACTGGAAAACAAGTAAAAACATTAATTTTGGGTAACACTTTAAAATATGGTTCCTTCGTTAATGAATAACTACACAGGAACAAATGAGTAACACAATATTAACAATCTAGTAACTACTATTAACTAACAAGAAATTCTGATTAACGAATTAGTAAGTAAAAGCACACAGATGAAAGTGGTAGTTCACTATTAACTAATCAATAACTACTATTTTTTTTTAATGCTTCCCAGAGAACTACTGTAAGAATCATGGTAACTAACTAGTAATGACTCAAGTGTTACTACATACTTCTAAAGGAATTACTAATTATTTGGATCCGTATTCTAAAGTGAAGATCATGGTAACTAACTGGTAATGACTCAAGTGTTACTACATACTTCTAAAGGAATTACTAATTATTTTAAACTTTTGACGTTTTTAAGTTTTAAATAGTAATTCCCATAGAAGTATGTAGTAACACTTTAGTCATTGCTAGTTAGTTACCATGATCTTCACTTTAGAACACGGATCCAAATAATTAGTAATTCCTTTAGAAGTATGTAGTAACACTTGAGTCATTACTAGTTAGTTACCATGATTCTTACAGTAGTTACTAATGAAAAGCCAATCCTAAAGTGTAGAATCTTCTAATCCTTCACAAGATATTTGCACACACATATATGAGCTAGGAGACATACATAAAAACATATTTTTTTGTGAGGTAGGTTAAATAGTAAAATCACTGTATATGGTATTTGGATGGCTGATAACTCAATATGTTCCAGTCGTCACCGTAACTCGTCACCGTAACTCTAGTGATTCAATCCCAGTCCAGAGGAATGCCCGAAATTTGCCACAGGACAAGTAAGGTCCAGAGTACTGCATTTAAAAAATCAATTTCTTTAAAATTATTCAGTTGATAAATAGTTCTCTAGGAGAGAGCATAGGCTAATTATTTCCCAAATCATAAGTCTGCTATGCAATTACATATTGATAAACATTGTGTATTTGTTTACAGTAGCAGTTAAAATGTTAATGCAGTGCTAGTCATTTGTCCTGCATTAGTTATTGATTAGTTTTGAAAAAAAATAGTAGTTATTCATTATACAGGTCCTTCTCAAAAAATTAGCATATTGTGATAAAGTTCATTATTTTCCATAATGTAATGATAAAAATTTAACTTTCATATATTTTAGATTCATTGCACACCAACTGAAATATTTCAGGTCTTTTATTGTTTTAATACTGATGATTTTGGCATACAGCTCATGAAAACCCCAAATTCCTATCTCAAAAAATTAGCATATTTCATCCGACCAATAAAAGAAGTGTTTTTAATACAAAAAAAGTCAACCTTCAAATAATTATGTTCAGTTATGCCACATATGTCAGAGTCAAGGCCCGCGGGCCACATCCGGCCCGCGAGAAGGTTTTTTACGGCCCCTGGGATGATCTTGATTTATTATTAGAACCGGCCCGCAGACCGCAGCAAGCCGGCAGCCCGCAGATCTTTTACACGCACCAATACTACATTTCCCACAATGCAACGGTGACGCACCGAGCAGTAGGCTGCTTCATTTCAATATTTATTGGCACAGCAGTCGTCAGCATCACAGTAAAATTAACTTTCAGATACCCATCAAAAATGGCAAAACGGAAGGTGGACACTGAGAACCGGGGGTTTCAAACAAGGTGGGAGTCGGAGTATATGTTCACGGAGGTAGCTGGAAAACCTGTGTGTCTTCTGTGTGGAGAAAGTGTGGCGGTACTGAAAGAGTATAATCTGAGACGACATTATGAAACGAAACACGCGGACAAAAACAAGAATATGGACATGGAACAAAGGCTACAAAAGGCAGAGGAATTAAAACGAGGCCTCAAATCTCGACAGGCTCTGTTCAAAAAAGCCAAATCACAAGGCCAGGCTGCTGTCAAGGCCAGTTTTATTTTGGCAGAAGAGATCGCTAAATCAGCCCGGCCATTTACGGAGGGGGATTTCATCAAAAACTGCATGATTAAAGTTTGTGACGAAGTTTGCCCAGAAAAAAGGCAACTCTTTTTAAATGTGAGTCTGAGCAGAAACACCATTGCCGAGAGAGTAGACCAGTTGTCCATCAATCTAAAAGAGCAGCTTGTGAAAAAGGGAAAAGATTTCATTGCATATTCTTTGGCTGTGGATGAGAGCACCGACATTTCTGACATTGCCCAGTTGTCAATTTTCATCCGCGGAGTGGACTCCAGCCTAAGCGTGACAGAGGAGTTTTTGGCTTTACGTCCTATGCATGGCACAACTACGGGGCATGATTTGTATGAAGAGGTGTCAAGATGTGTAAATGAGATGGAGCTGCCTTGGGAAAAACTCGTGGGTTTGACAACCGACGGAGCACCTGCGATGTGTGGACACAGGAGCGGACTGGTGGCGAAGATACGGGAAAAGATGCAAGAGGAAAACGCGACAGGTGAGCTGACAGCTTATCATTGTATCATACACCAGGAAGCGTTGTGCGGTAAAGCCTTGAAAATGGAGCATGTAATGAGCATCATCACGCGCACAGTTAACTTTATCAGAGCCAAAGGTTTGAATCACCGCCAGTTCAAGGCATTTCTGACGGAGTTAGAAACGGAGCATGGTGATTTGCCTTATCACACAGAGGTGCGATGGCTAAGCCAGGGAAAGGTGCTTCAAAGATGTTTCGAGCTTCGTGAGGAGATTTGTCTGTTCTTGGACAGCAAAGGGAAAGACACAACACAACTCCGAGACGAAATTTTTCTGTGTGAAATGGCTTTTCTGTGTGACATTACGAGTCATCTGAATGCAATGAACTTGCAGCTGCAGGGTCGGGATCGTGTCATCTCTGATATGTACAGTACAGTGAAGGCATTTAAAACCAAACTGACTCTGTGGGAGACGCAGATGCGGAAAGAAAATTTGAGCTACTTTCCCAGCTGCCAGACCATGAAAGAGAAGCTCTCTACCAGTGCGTTCCCGAGCGCACAGTTGGCTGATAAAATAGGTATGCTTGCCGCTGACTTTCGACGCCGATTTGCTGACTTTGAAGCACAAAAAAGCAGGTTGGAACTGCTCGGTAACCCATTTGCTGTTGACGTGGAAAGCTTACCACCAAACCTCCAAATGGAGTTGATTGACCTCCAATGCAATGATGCACTGAGGGCAAAATATGCGGCAGTGGGTGCTGCGGAGTTCGCCCGTTTCCTCCCCGACACAATGCCCCAGCTGCGCATCCAGGCTGCTCAAACGTTGTCTATGTTTGGCAGCACATACCTGTGTGAACAACTGTTTTCTTTGATGAACCTGAACAAAACATCACACAGAAGTCGACTTACTGCTGAACACCTCCACTCAATTCTGAGGATTTCCTCAGCTCAGAGCCTTACCCCGAACATTGATGAACTTGTGGAAAAGATGGGACACCACCAAGTATCACCCTCAACCTCAAACAAGTGAACATTACTGTGCAATCACATATTTAGAGTTTTTACTCAGTTCAAGTTTAAAAGTTAAAGTTTAATATTTGTTTTCACTGCATGTTACTTCTCCTTAAACAAAGTGTTGTTTTTGATTAATAGATTTCTGCACTTTATTTTATTGTATTTCAATCCAATTATATTTTAAAAATATTTCAGTTGAGTGGATGATAGAAAATTGCTATTATTGTTTTTTTCTTTGAAGTAAATTTAGCCCACTTTTGCTAAAATAGAAAATATAGGCTACTGATGGTGCCTTGAATACCGGTTTCTTTCATTTAATGTTCATGTTATGGGGATTTTTATATAAAGGAAATTTGTCTTTTGTGTCTGTTGAAAATTAAAGATTACTGACAGAGCCATAAGAAAATATTGCTTTATTTATCTGATCATATTGGAATATATTTGTTAGGTTTTCAGTAGGTTCAATTAGGTTCACTAGACTATATGCGTCATTTAAAAATTTTTCAATGAACATTCGAACAGTCCGGCCCTCGGCTTGTAGCTAAATTTTTTATTTGGCCCTCCGTCCATTTGACTTTGACACCCCTGAGTTATGCACTCAATACTTGGTCGGGAATCCTTTTGCAGAAATTACTGCTTCAATGCGGCGTGGCATGGAGGCAATCAGCCTGTGGCACTGCTGAGGTGTTATGGAGGCCCAGGATGCTTCGATAGCGGCCTTAAGCTCATCCAGAGTGTTGGGTCTTGAGTCTCTCAACTTTCTCTTCACAATATCCCACAGATTCTCTATGGGGTTCAGGTCAGGAGAGTTGGCAGGCCAATTGAGCACAGTAATACCATGGTCAGTAAACCATTTACCAGTGGTTTTGGCACTGTGAGCAGGTGCCAGGTCGTGCTGAAAAATGAAATCAGATGGAAGCATGAAGTGCTCCAAAATCTCCTGATAGCTAGCTGCAGTGACCCTGCCCTTGATAAAACACAGTGGACCAACACCAGCAGCTGACATGGCACCCCAGACCATCACTGACTGTGGGTACTTGACACTGGACTTCAGGCATTTTGGCATTTCCTTCTCCACAATCTTCCTCAGGGTCCGGTCACCTCTTCTCGTTGTGCAGCGATTTTTGCCACACATTTTCCTTCCCACAGACTTCCCACTGAGGTGCCTTGATACAGCACTCTGGGAACAGCCTATTTGTTCAGAAATTTCTTTCTGTGTCTTACCCTCTTGCTTGAGGGTGTCAATGATGGCCTTCTGGACAGCAGTCAGGTCGGCAGTCTTACCCATGATTGCGGTTTTGAGTAATGAAACAGGCTGGGAGTTTTTAAAAGCCTCAGGAATCTTTTGCAGGTGTTTAGAGTTAATTAGTTGATTCAGATGATTAGGTTAATAGCTCGTTTAGATAACCTTTTCATGATATGCTAATTTTTTGAGATAGGAATTTTGGGTTTTCATGAGCTGTATGCCAAAATCATCAGTATTAAAACAATAAAAGACCTGAAATATTCAGTTGGTGTGCAATGAATCTAAAATATATGAAAGTTTAATTTTTATCATTACATTATGGAAAATAATGAACTTTATCACAATATGCTAATTTTTTGAGAAGGACCTGTATATATATTTATTGAATAGGATAAACCCTTTGAGATGAACCATCTCGTTTTCGAGGGGGTCCTAATATACAATACAATACAGAACAAACACATTACAATAATTAGACATAAACAATACCACAATCAACACACTGCCACAAAGACGACAAAAAAACATCAAAAGATAAGTATTTAGGTAAATACAACCACTAGTTAGCCACACAGAGGCTGTGATCAAACTTGCCAGCAAAAACATAAAGAATAAAGTGACTTGTAAATTATATATAAGTATCATCTGAAACATGAACAATTTAGTTCATTTTTAAATATGTGAAATGGTGTTAAAGATCGTATATTTGAAGGTAAGTTATTCCAGTCTGAAGGAGCCTTAAACATAAATGCTCTCTGTCCTATTGCTTTTTTGACTATAGTTGTGAAAAATAAATATTGTGTTGCTCACTATTGATTAGTTAATAGTGAACTACCACTTTCATCTGTGTAATTAACTAATTTGTTAATCAGAATTTCTTGTTAGTTAATAGTAGTTACTAGATTGTTAATACACTTTTTCAGTAGTTCTCTGGGAAGCATTAAAAAATAGTAGTTATTGATTAGTTAATACTGAACTACCACTTTCATCTGTGTGGTATTACTTACTAATTTGTTCATCAGAATTTCTTGTTAATTAATAGTAGTTACTAGATAGTTAATATTGTGTTACTCATTTGTTCCTGTGTAGTTATTCATTAACGAAGGAACCGTATTCTAAAGTGTTACCTAATTTTGCAGTGTAGATTCATGCAAGAGTCTTTACTTATCTGTAATCTGTAGATTGCATATTTCATAAAATTCACTGAAAATGGAAACACTGATCTCAATGCAAACATGCAATAATTAAATAATATCATTACAACTTCCCCACATTGTAATTTAATCTTGCATGTGTAACTAAAAAGTGTTTTGCTGCTGCTGTGCTCTGATGCCTTTCTCGTTCATGTTTGTACAAATGACTATGTGTTTTGCTCTTGGGTGATAGTTTGTACTTGTCGAGCATTGAAGATAATTAAAGCTGCTGTAAGTGATCATTTTTAGAATAGCATACATAAAATGTCACTTCTACCTGAAAGACATCATTGAAACAGATGTACAGAGAATTCTCTGTGACAGTCGATCTGTCTGTTAATCACATAAAAAAAAGAGTCAGGGGAGAGGATTATCCTTTTTAAACATTAAAAAGTCAAGTGCATGCATTAACAACTTCATTTCTTTCAAGGACTTTCAGTTTGTTTCAGAACTGTTTGTTGAGTTCCCTTTCGAGGGAACTCGTGATGCGTCGATGACGCTTTGGGAACGCCTTCGCGTGATTACCTCTGAAGCACGTATGTCAACTAGTCCAATGGAATGAATGAATGAACGCCACGGGCGGGTGACGTCATGACCAGGAAAGGATATAAGCACATCCGGTGCGTTACTCGCGTTAGCTTTTGTGCCTCAGCAAAGCGCTCTGTGTCAAAACTGTCTGTGAATATTTATTGTTGTCTGTCTGATATATACATACACACTATGGAAACAATTGCACAAACTCTGTGTTCTCCCTGCTTGCGTTATTTACGAGTAGGGACACACACAAGCTTTGTGTGATGTGTTGGGAATGAAGCATGCAGTATCAGCTTTTGCTGATTGCCAACATTGTGAGAAGCTTTCACTTTTCGAGGGAAGTGGCCAGGCTCGCGATTCTCAGGGTGCAGGACCCGCGTCTGCCGAGGCAGCGCGGAGAATGCATTCCTGTGGATCGCAAATAGGATCTCTTTACGGGGTTGGAGACGGGTCCGCGGATCTTATCTCCTCCCTTTCCACGAGGGATCCATGCTCTCTCTCCGGTCTCGGAAGCCCGCGCTGCGGTCTCTTCAGCCCGGGGAGAGAGGTCAATGCTTCAGTGCTTTACCTCCGAGGAGGTAGATGTGCTGGGCATTGAAAGTAACAAAGCACAATCATAGGGAAGTGGATTTGCCATCTCTTTCCCCAGCGTATGAGAAATATATATATATATATACACATATATAATAGTTTATACATAAAATAAATGTATATATAAAACAATAAAAATAAAATAAAGCTGGTGGAGGTGCTTACCAAGGCTGTAGATAAATTAAATATTTTATGGCCAGCAGAAATAAGGGGGAGCTCGTCCTAAAAATAAAGAACGAGTTTCCTTCCCTCTATTTTTTCACCTCCATCACGGGGCCTTCCATTTTTTCCCGATCTGCACAGCGAGCTGTCTAGATCATGGAAAAAGCCTTACTCTTCTTATCTTTTAGCCCCCAAGTTCATGTATATTCAGATATTAGGGGGTTAAGAGATTATGGCTATGGGGCAATACCCCGGGTAGAACAGACGCTTGCTAGCTATCTGTCTCCCGGTTTAGTATCGTCCCTGAAGGTGTCGGCTTCTCTCACTAAACCATTAAAAATTTTTTTTTTTTTTTATCTAGTGGGAAAAGCATTTACGGCAGTGGGTCTAGCAGGAGGCCGCTTGCACACTATAGCAGTGCTACAAGCATATCAGGCTGACCTGCTGGGGTATTTGGACAGAAGTGAGGGAGTTTGGCCCGATGGGGTTTGAGAACTTCGTCGGGCCACAGATTTATCTCTCAGGGATACTAAGGAGACTGCCTGAACATTTGGGCGGTCTATGGCAGCCCTTGTGGTCACTGTGAGACACCTCTGGCTCAATTTGATGGAAATCATGGAGAAAGATACAAGAGAATCTCTCTCACGCTATGTCCAACCACCTGGGGCTGCTGGGCGTGAGCAGCTCCAGCCGTCTTGTTTCTCATATGTAACACAGCAGCCAAAGCCTTCAAAGCAGAAGCCGGAACCGAGGACCCTTCTTCACGCTGAGAAGGCTTCGGCTCAAAAGAAAAGGTCTTGGCGCCACCGGCGTCAGACCGGTGAGGAAAGCCCCAACCGGGGTGGAATGATGTACACCTCATTATACGGTGCCCTTTCCATCTCGGTGCCCTCAGGGGACCGTTCTGCCAACCCCGCCACCCTTGGTGCTTTGGGGCGCAGCGGTCTCCAGCGAGCTTCCGGCGCAGCGTCAACTCGACATTGCGTCGGACTCGCGCCCTCTGAGGGGAGTTCGAAAACAGTCAGTTCGGGTTGTTCCTGCCAGTATGCTTCAGGCCCCCTAATCTGACTGTCTCAATTACACCAGAGGCCAGCCTTGAGGGGCTAGTTCCCTTGGTAGATTTTCTGGCAGCGCGGAAGCTACTGCCGAATATATCTCTATGGGTCCTGCAGTTAGTAGTAAGAGGCAGATTTGGTTCTCGTCCTCCAGGTTACAACGGGGTGTTGCTCACATTAGTGCATCCCAAGCAGGCTCTGGTAATGGAGCAAGAGGTAAAGGCCCTGTTAGCAAACAAAGCTATAGAGCAGGTGTACTCACCTGACATTGCGTCGGTCTTTACAGTCGTTATCTCATTGTTCCAAAAAAGGATGGAGAACTGCATCACATACTAGATCTTCTTCTGTTGAAGTGTTCGGTGCTGGAACTCAAGTCCAAGATGCTGACACTCAAACAGATCGTGACTCAAACCAGATCCGAGGACTCAGTCACGATGTGAGCCGTTCTGTCGCCCACTCGTGTAGCTGCTATCCTTACTGCCACAAAAGAGCTAAAGCTAGGCCAGGCACACACTGTGAAACAGTTTGAGAGACTGTTAGGCCTCAGGGCAGCAGCGTCCATTGTGATACCCTTTGGCCTGCTGTACGTGAGACCTTTGCAATGGTGGCTCAGGACCAGAGGGTTCTCCCCGATGGGAAACCCATTCTGTATAATCAAGATCACGCGGCAGTATCCCCTCGCCTTGGTTATATGGATGAAACACTGGTTCTTGTCCCAGGTTCCGGTGTTGGGAGCTCTTTGCCATCGAGTTGCTATCTTGACAGATGCTTCCCTCACCAGCTGGGGAGCGTTATTGGAAGGCCGCTCAGCTCAGGGCTTGTGGAGGAGTCATCATCTCTCTTGGCACATGATTAGCCTAGAAATGATGGTCGTCGTCAATGCGTTGAGACATCTCCTCCCAGACCTGAGGGGCCATCATGTGTTGCTCTGGAACAGTGACTGTTAGGCCTCAGGGCAGCAGCGTCCAATGTGATTCTCTTTGACCTGCTGTACGTGAGACCTTTACAGTGTTGGCTCAGGACCAGAGGGGTTCTCCCCGAGGGGAAACACACTACATACGATCAAGATCACGCGGCAGTATCCGCGCGCCTTGGTTATATGGAGGAAACTCTGGTTCTTGTCTCACAGACAACACGTTGGTGGCCTCTTATTTTGGTCCCTCAAGAATATACTCTATCTGAGGGCAGTGTATATTCCAGGGGGCCAGAATATTGGAGCAGACACCCTGTCGAGGCAGGGGCTGAGACCAGGGGACTCCACCCTGAGGCGGTGGAGCAAATATGGGAGTTTTACGGTCAGGCAGAAGTGGACCTGTTCACGTCTCAGCATACGACGCACTGTCCACTCTGGTTCTCTCTCACTCAACCAGCCCTCTCGGGGCTGGATGCTATGGTGCAGACGTGGCCGAGGCTACGTCTGTACGCATTTTCCCCTGTTGCTCTGCTCCCAGGAGTTCTGGAGTGAATCCGCCAGGATGGTATAAGCCTATTGCTAGTAGCACCACCCTGGCCAAGCCAAATTTGGTTTGCGGACCTAATTCTTCTCCTCGACGGCCCTCCCTTGGAGATCCCGATCAGGAGAGACCTTCCGTCTCAGGCAGGGGATGCAATATTGCACCCCCGGCAGGGGATTTGGAAACTGTGGGTTTGGCCTCTGAGGGGGCCCAACTCATAGAGAGTGGTCTCTCAACCGAGGTTGTTGAGACCATTCTAAGCTCCAGAGCTCCCGCTACGAGGAAACTATATTCACTATTTCGAGAGTTTTTCACTTCTTGGTGTTACCAGTGTCAGTGGAATCCGGTTAACTGTAACACAGTATTTGAGTTTCTGCAAAAACGCTTTGTATCTGGTCAATTTCCTTCCACGCTTAAGGTATATGTGGCGGCCATTGCGGCTTTCCACACCCTGGTGGGTGGTACATTTTTGGGTCGAGACCCCCTGATCACTCGTTTCCTTCGTGGCACTTTGAGGTTGAGGCCTGCAACTTGCACTAGGGTGCCGGCTTGGGACCTTGCAATAGTTCTAGAAGGCCTATCTGGGGCTCCCTTTGAGCCCTTAGATTTGGTCTCAGAGAAGTTATTTATTTTAAGACTATTTTCTGCTAGCTATTTCGTCCCTCTAAGAGTCGAGACCTTCAGGCCCTTTCGGTCCCCAGCTGCCTTGAGTGCACCGGGGATGGCCAAGGCGATCTTACCCCAAACATGGATATGTTCCTAAGGTGCCTACCATTATTCCGAGGCCTATTGTGCTGCAGGTTTCTGTCCTCCCCCGTTTATCGGACCAGGAAAAGCTGAACCTTTTGTGCCCAGTGTGAGCACTGAACACTTATGTTCATCAGACTTCTTTGTCGAGAAAATCCAACCTATTGGGCAAATAGATAGTCGAGACTATTCTTCTTGCTTGTGAGTCCTCTGGCCAACCATTTGGTGGTCAGGGCTCATTCCACTAGGAGTATGGCTTCTAAGCTTTATTATCTGGAGTTCTCTCCAAGACGTTTGTGATGCGGCGGGCTGGTCCTCACTGCTCACATTCTTAAGGTTTTACAGCTTGGACCTGGATGCTGTTCAGGTGCTTTTTACTTAGTTTGCCGACAGTTTTATCATCTGGCATTTTGTAAGTACGGCGTATTGGGTATTCTCGTTCCTAAAGCGTCATCGACGCATCGCGAATTCCCTCGAAAGGGAACATCTCAGGTTACGACTGTAACCCTAGTTCCCTGAGAAGGGAACGAGACGATGCGTCGCCCTGCCATACTTCCTGCATCCCTGCGATCGATTTTGCTTCGGCACTAAAAGCTAACGCGAGTAACGCACCGGATGTGCTTATATCCTTTCCTGGTCATGACGTCAACCGCCCGTTGCATTCATTCATTCATTCATTCCATTGGACTAGTTGACATACGTGCTTCAGAGGTAATCACGCGAAGGCGTTCCCAAAGCGTCATCGACGCATCGTCTCGTTCCCTTCTCAGGGAACTAGGGTTACAGTCGTAACCTGAGACGTTTTCTTTGTTGTTAGTTTGCTTGACCTAGTTTCTCAATTTGTTTGATTAGTCATTTTGTTCACCTGATGTTGTTTAATTAGCTAATCTTTATCCAGCTGTTCCTGTTTAGTTCCCTCATTTTTCCTTGTGTCCAAATATTTCCTGTTTGGTTTAGTTTAATGGCTGTCATCGTCTATGCTAGTTGTGTTTGTTATCTGTAATCTTTCTGTATTCGAGTTTCCTATTAAAGGACTATTTGGGAACATCTCCTGTTTCAAGTCTCTATGATAAGTGACAATAACTCTGTGGTACTGACACGTTCATCCATATGTATTTTTATGTCCATATGTTGCCATATATATTTGCTAATGCATTGATTAAAAACAGCTACAGAGTTAAAAGGAGTCACTGGTAAGGATGTAAGGAAACTAGCATTAGACAAATGTGTGGGGGGATGCAAAAAAGTAAATATATGCAATATATTTATATTAAAAATGTCACAAACAAATTTCATGACCACTACCATGCTGTTTTTCAGACCATTCGGATTGCATTTATTCAACATTTCAATAAACAAGAAGTTAATATTGAGCAGCTTTTAAACATATATTGTTTACATTTGTTGTATTTAATTTGATTTAATATTATTTTTAACACGCATTATTTCAAACTATTGTCTTTATACTCCACATAATTAACTTATGCATATCTGAGCCACACACACACACACACAGCATTACCAGTGGCTGAATTCGCATGATGCAAATTTCATTATTAGTACACCGTACTGTATGCGCGCAGTCAAGGCGAAAGCATACTTCCCTTGTCTGGCTTCCACTCCGGCTCGTGGACAGTGTGCATGAAGTAATTTTTGTCATCAGCATAGTACGCATGTACTGACAATCTGTCTAAAATGCACAAAGACATGCAGAGTGATAGAAATGGTGAAAAGTCCCAGTGCTGTTGGACTGTAGGCCATCAGCGATCAGGGAACACCGCTCAAATTAAATTTGGACCCGAAGTAACTGCTGTATGAAATTTGTCATCATGAAAAGTCTTCATGAAATGGAATTGCGATAGTATTTTTTTCCCTATTGTGACGTATATCTGAAAGAAATGGCTTCTTGAACAAGAAAAAACGTAGGGCAGTCTCCCATCATCTTTCTGCCCAAGGCACTTAAACTCAGTTTGCTGTAAGGGAACTATGCCTGGAGTAAGTGTGAATTTGTGAGTCATCTGCTAAATGATGAACTACTGACACACCGGCTAAGCATAATCCTAGCTTTGCTTTACCACTAGCTAAAAAAAAAATATGTTCAGCCATAAAGCTGAACTCTAGCATACATTGGTTCATAGATCACAGGCATATTTGGGCATTCTTCCAATGTTCCAAGAAATATCACATGCACACAACACTGGGTTTCTCAAGCAGACAATCTGATGTATTTCTTATACATCCTCCATCCTCTGGCTGGAAATCAATTGTGAGATCAATAATCTCCAAGCTTCCTGTTAACAAATCCGTATCCAGTCTGCATTCATTTATGAGCCGTCTTATTATTTATGTGTGGTCTGCAGGAAGATGGATAGCCCTCCTACTCAGAATTCAGAATGGAGAAGGAAATAAGGAGAGAAGATCAGCCCGTCCTACAAGGTAATAAAATATATAAGAAAAGGCCATTAGAGTGTATAAAGAGATTACAAAGTCTTCAGATACGTTTGTTAGCTCACACATCAGAAGGTTTTAACACCCTGCAGAAGTCATGACCGTGGGAGTGTGAATGGACTCTGTGCAAAACACATTAATGGTCGAGTAACATTAATTTTACTACTAATACTGTTGAGAATCATTTTTGCTGTAAATCAGGAAATTTTGAATTAGCAGTTGCAGGCAGGGAGAGGCTGGTAGTGGATACATTTCTAGGTTTTCATTAAAAATGCAATAAATGTCAGTGCAGATTGATTTGATAATGAAATAATGTTCGTTTCACAGTGAGCGCACTCTGAGCACAGGGCCCAAGCAAAACGCTGACACCGCCATTTTCTTGAGAAACCACACTCTTATGCATGAAAGGCCCAGTATGGTTTTTACTCTGCTAACATTTTTAGTATCCATAAATTGTATTAACCTGCCCTTTTTCTTTCTTTTTTCACCTTCTTTTGGCAACAAATCTGTAAGAAGTCAGGTGAATTTCTTGTTTGAAAAATTGTGGTATTTGATATTAGCTCTTAATTACATTTAACATGTTCAAATAATGTTTCTTGTTGTGTTCTTACTGTTTTTTTCCCCCTTGTCTTATGCATTTTGTACCAGATTTGTGATGATTTGTGTTGGCAGTTGAGTTCTTCAATACTTCATTGTTCACAGTATTTGGGAATTCAGTTTTGTCAATTCTCAAATGAAAAAAAAAAAACTCAAAATGAAACAAGAAATAAGTTTTGTCACCTAACAGCTAAAGAAAACAGCACATTATGCTGTCCACGTGCATGTCATCAATATAGCTCTCAAGATAATTTATTATGTGTTTCTTAATAAGCATATTTCACATTAAAACAGCTAATTTCTTTCAGGTTTTAACTACTTTTTTAGAGCTTAAATGTTTGATTGCTTGTATTTAAATTTGTGGTGCCTATTAAAAGTCAGCAATACTTTAAATGGATACATTTTTAACAAGAGAAAGTCAAGTTTACTGCCCTGCAATGATAAAATGATAACAGCT
The DNA here is from genome assembly GCA_026230005.1 of Gila orcuttii. NCBI lineage: Eukaryota > Metazoa > Chordata > Actinopteri > Cypriniformes > Leuciscidae > Gila > Gila orcuttii. Next base: position 37,388,918 of record JAPDVR010000004.1, read on the forward strand.
CTCATAAAACTATGCCATAGAACCTGAAAAATTGCAGCCATTCTGTTCTGTTTTTTTTTTTATCCTGGAAAAACAAGATAAAGGCATGTAAAACAAATTATTTAAAAACACGCTACATGAACAATACACAACATCTTGATTTAACAGTTAAAACCAACATCCCAGACTATTTGGCCTTTAAATTAATATTTTATATCTAAGATAAATATTTAAGATTAAGGTAAGATGAATAAAAATTTAAGATTACATGTCTTGCTTTTTACAATAATTAATGAGCATTTTAAATCATTTCCCTGTCTTGTGTTTGTTCATGTGAATTTATTTTTTTGTTTTTTATACATTCATGATTGTGTCAATATGTGTCTTGTTTAATCATTAGTTCTGTTTTGTATTTATTGTAACAAATACTCCAAACACATCTTTATTAGTTATCTTAAAAATAGAAATGAAAAAAAAAAAAAAAGTATAGAAAACAAGCCACTATGACATAGGGGAAACAACTTTAAACCATAAACCGCACAATATCTTGATTGATTTTTGCATTATTTTTGTCTTGTTTATGAATTTATAGCTGTACATACATTTGGGTCTTTCCACTCCTTTCATGTGAGCAAATGTTAGACATTTAAAGGAAATGTCCTCTTTGAGCAATGTATCAATAAATACAGTGTTAAACTGTGCACTACTCAGTAGAATTTAGCATATAAATAAAAATGTTAATACTTTAGATGACTGTCAAACCAATAAAAAAGGAGCAGCATTGAGTGTCACATAAATGACTTTCCATCAGATATGCGAAGCATATTTTAAAGTAATAGCTGATATTGTATATCTGCATATCTAAATGATTAATAACTCACTGTCACAGTTCTGACACACACACACACACACACACACACATAGATATATGACTATGAGCAAGACCTCACTTTAGAATGGGGTTGAACACTATCAACACTTGTAGTTATGTGTGTTGTTACATAAGTATAGACCTACTTATTAAATGTTTTTAAGGGAGATTGACTAACATCAAAGTTAGTCCTTTCAAAGAAAGTATTTTCACTTGGCTGCCATATTTGCAACGTTTCCAGCAGGTATTTCGGTCATCCAAGACCTATCTATCTGAATGGGGTAATCCTGAAATCTCAAAAACTCCTTCCCAAACTCACAATTAAAAAAAACATATTTCAAATTAGCAACTAAATCTGACATGAACTGTCCCATAAATTTTGTTTCTTATGCTCAAATAGTGTTTAAAAAAAGCTTGTTTTCCAGGCTAGACGAGCCATTGCACATGTGTAGTCCTAAGCGCGAGTCTCAGGTTTTTATGGGACTTCTCATGGCAGCTGCAGTGATGCAATGGCTTTACCAATCAGTGATTGGCTCTTTTATTTAGAAAGCAGGACGTATTCTGCCATATTGCGCATTGCAGTTTCTCCCATTCATTAGTAATAGGAGTGCACGGTATGTGTATATATTCTTTGCTAATGTTGTGGTACTATGCCCTCATAAGGCCAATATTGAACAAAATATACCAAACTAGGATCGTAATTTGTGTACAACAGTTATCTTACTTACTATCAATAAGCAGTAGTTAAGACTTAATAGAGGGAAAACTCTTAGTTAAGGTTCTACTAGTTATAGAGTATGGTCATGAAGAATAAGGCATTAAAATGTACTTTGTAAAAAAAGTACTAATAAACAGCTAATATAAGTAATATGATTTTTAAAAAGCAAAGAGTTAAGAATAGTTCACCCAAAAATTACTCACCCCAAGACCATCATAGATGCATATGACTTTCCTCAGCAGAAGAGAAATTAAGGTTTTGGAGGAAAGCATTCAGGATTTTTCTCCATCTAATGCAAATTAATTGGTGCCTAATGTAGACAATTTTGACAGTCCAAAATCCATATTTAGGCAGCATCAAAGGCTCCACACATCCACAGCCGACAAATAAGGGTTTATATATATATATATATATATATATATATAATTTATATACATACTTTTTAACTGGAAAAGCTCACCTTGATCCAGCTCTGCGAAGCACATTCATTACTGACATATATTCAAAAAGACACCAAAAAATATATTGTTCCTCAGGCCTGAAGTTGCCCGGTTGCTTTTTCACAAGTCGCTCCACAGGCTTCACACAAATCTGTAACACAAAGAATGTGTTAGTGTTTAACGATTCCTCTCTGAATGTGATGCGATTCTGCTCGATTTATAATTCAGCAATTCTCACCTACAACAAAAGACAGTTTTCCTTGAAGCAAAAGGTGGGTGTGATGATATCTCAAAGCCTCCTTGCACACACACACACCTTTTCTAAAGTATCTGAGATTAGTTCTGTGGTCTATAAAGGCACCATGCACAGTAAAACCAGTGATAGGTGTTATGCATGCAACAGCTGTGTACAGTGTGTGTGATATGTGCTTTCTTTGAGATGGCACCGATCCACCCCCATCACGGAGGAGGCGTGCAAGCTGTGATCTCCCTCGTGCCTTCTTAAATACACACATGCACACACATGAGGTGGGAGTTTTGAGCGAGAGGGCATTGCTGCAGTTGCCGTCTAATCCCCCAGAGATATGCTGCACTTTGTGCTGTAGAAAAGTGTGGATCAGAGGCTCACCAGGATCAGATAAGCCCTCTATTAGACCCACTGGAATGGGACCACCTCTGTGACAGTGACCAGCATGAATACAATTTTCCTCCTGAAATGAAACCCATACAGTTCCTCCATTAACTCATTACACTGCCCTTTCATTGCTTCGTTTTCCTTTAAAAGGTGGGATTACAACCATTTGTAAGGCTTACATAAACATTGCTTTGCAGGCAAGTCGAGCATACGCATGATGGTACATTAGGTGCTTTCAAATGTCAAAAAAAGGTTGAGTGGGGTGTGATATATAGCATACAGCTTATTTAAGAGCTTGTGTGCTTTATCGGTTCACATGGCAGCGTTAATAAACGTTTCATAATTGTAACTAATAATCAATGGTTTTGCAAAATCTCTTGCCAATGTAACTTAGTAGCTCTCCTCAAACATCAATAGTTTGCATGTATTCCCTCTTTGTTCTCTTCAGCATGACATTTTTATGTATGGACATAGTATTTCTTCATGTCTCTTCGGGGCTCCGGCAAGGACAGAATGTATCTTAATGCCATATGCGTTTAGTAGAGTGCTAGATATGTCAGTATCAGATGGTTTCGAATAAATAAAACATTTCTTGATTTATTGTTATATGGTGATTCTTTCACGATACACTATTGTTTATTAAGCTTACAAATAAATACACATTTCAGAAGCATTACTGACACAAATTTGTTAAATAATAAAAGTTCCTCCTCATAATGTTGAAGCTCTGCAGCAAGGTTGAGGTCTTTTGCTTTTAAATTTAAGAAATGCACTTATTAATAATTATTAAACCAATAGTTCAAGAGTTCTAAAAAAAAATCATTGTTTTTTTGTTTTTTTTTTTAAAGGTGCATTGCGCAACAATTCATGTTAAAAATACCCGTTTTTCTAACCCATACATGCATAAACAATTGCCTGATGGGCTGAATGAGCCCTTCTCTGCACACTGAGATAGCCTCTACAATCCTGTACAGTAAAATATATGGGATTCGGGTTCGAATTTGAGACTGGGCGTGACGTCGTGCGCGTTCACGCTCACCAGGCTATATCTCGCAGGTTTGTGTATTCGCCGGCGCCGCCATTCTCCGCATCAGCGAAGACAACTCGTGCGTCAAAGGTAGAAGATGGATTCAAAGAGACCGGCTTGTAGTCCATTCCAAACCCCAACGCAAACTCCACGTAAAGTAAAGAAAAGAAAAATTTTGTCTAGTGCCACCAAAAGGTCCAAATTCGAGTCAGACAGGTGTCGGAGTAAGACGAGAGAGTCAACCTCGGGAAGGCATTTAACAAATGGAGAGATCTCCGGTCTGCTCTTGGTCTCAAACGGGATCCTCAGTTGGCTTTTTTCTTGATAAAACTTTAAGATATAGCCCAGTCTCTAATGTTTGATACGGCCAATCTATGTATGACAACAAATGACTATGTGTAAAATGTGTAATGCTTTAGCGTAAGCTAGATACATGTACAATCAGAATTGGTTTTACTACCATGGTTAGTGAACAGTTTCATAAACTAGGAATTGTGTTCGGAAGAATAGTACAACATGAAACATAAAACATATCCAATAAAAGATGCTAACTATGTTTTTGTGTATGGCCTACCGGTAACGTTAGCCTTGTGTCCATTGCTAACATGCTAAGGTGTTCATGTCATTGACCAACAAGGAAGAACGCCGTTGCATTGGCTATATTGTCTTTTTCGGTAAAAATAGTAAATTGTTCCCGTGATTGTGGTACATTTTGTATGTACTATATATGAGGTATGTGGGGGAAACAATGTATTATACTCTATGTAAAACAATACCTTTCTTCAGAGGCTAACTTTACTGGGTCTGGACCTGGTTTAGCTCTGATTTAATCCTATTTTAGATATTACTCTGATGTAATAATCATTATTACCTGTACATGTTAATGTTTGTCAGTGTGTATTGTCCCTGTCAAAATATCTACTAAATAAATCAGCGCTGCATGTAATTTAGTGATTAGCGAAAACAGTTCAAGATTCTTGAGAGTGTGATATAACATGCTGAAAAATATGACCGATAATTAGACAGAAATTTTGAATAAATTATAACAGAAAAAGGATGTATTGTTATTGGAATATTCTACTTAGCAGATCAATAAAACAGGCTGAACCCCGCAAGTCTTCGGCGGATTAACGTTAGCCTGTTTGACTTTTATGAAAACGTCATGGTGACATTTGATTTTTTAACGTTATTACCTTGAGACATTTGAGTGAACGTTGTTGACCAACCATGTATGGTATGATTATTATTTTGAGCTTTTGCGAAGTAATCAATTATATTGTTCATGAACGTGTTTTCATAACAATACAATCATAGGTGGATACAGTAAACACATAAACAAAGTTTTCTACTACCCCCGTTTTCCCTTCACACATAAGAGTAATTTACTCAAATGTCTTTCCTTCCATATATTTGAAATGACTTGCAGATTTATAACTTTATTACCTCTGAAGACATTTTGGCTGTACACCAAAGATCTGTGCGGCAGATGCTCCTTTAGTTATGAACAGCTCGTGCGTGCGTGTGCGTGTGGTCCATGAGCGTGCACAACTCTGAGTTTTTGCAGAACTACGCCACCTCTGGCGACAAGCGAAACTGCAACCAGAGACTTGCGTTTTGCACCTTTAACATTGATAATATTAAGAAATGCTTTGAGCACCAAATCAGCATATCAGAATGATTTCTGAAGGATCATGTGACACTGAAGGGTGGAGTAATGATGCTACAAATTCAGCTTTGCCATCAAAGGAATAAATAACATTTGAAAATATATTAAATATATTATCGAAAACAGTTCTTTTAAATTGTAATATTTAAAAAAAATATTACTCGTTTTACTGTATTTTTGATCATATAAATACAGTATTATTGGCCTATATATATATAGTGTGTGTGTGTGTGTGTGTGTGTGTGTGTGTGTGTAATGGTTTGCTAATCCTCTGGGGCCATGCTGAATCAACCTTGTAATGCAAAAGAGAAAAGAAAAGTAATCAACATAACCAAAAAGATGTCTGACCACTCTCTCCCTCCCTCTTTCACTCTAAAATAAATTAAATGTGACATAAGTGAAAAAAAAAAACATCACGGTGACTTGACATTATTACCAATATGAAAGCCTCTCTAGACACATTTCATTAGGTCAAGGTTATTACAAGAATGCTTTAAAAGGTGTTTTATCCATGATTGCACTTTCCTCACATTAAATGAAGAATGAGTTACTAGACACTAGATATGATTTTAGATACCACCCTTACATCTTACATGACCCTTAAATTCAATTCAGAAAAAAAGAGAAGAAATGGAAAGGTTACGGTCTCACCTGGCTGGAGAAACGCATTGTTTTGAGGACGTCTTGAACAGCTGGGACATTCTATGAAATATAGGTGACATTTCAAGTTTTCCATATATATTACTTGAATAGCTGATGGCAACGTTTAATGTACCGTTCAAAGGTTTGGGGTCAATATGTATTATGCATGCATGTATGCAAATAATACTTCTATTCAGCAAGGAACCATTCAAATTGATCCAAAGTGAGAGCAAAGACTTATATAGTGTTACAAAAGATTCCTTTTTTAAATACATGCTGTTCTTTTACTTTTGATAAAAGATTTTTTTTTTTGAGTAACTTTTGATTCATTAAAGAATCATTAAAGTCCCCCTGTTGTCAATTTTATTCCTTAAAACTAATCTTTGATCACCGAAATTACACATTTAAACATTTCTTTCCTTGAAAAAAATTATTCATGCCTTAAAATAGCTTGAATATAACTGTACATCCTTGCCTAATTTAGTATACGTGGTTCTAAGAATATGCAAATTAGCCCCGCCTCCACTCACTCACACCCACTCGGAGATCCACTCCTTGACGATCACACATTGTCGTGATTGGTTACAAGGTAGTTTGTGACGTCAGAAACAACAGAGAGTTCAAACCGTGATTTTGAAACTGCCTTTGGTTCATTGCCGTTTTAAAGGAGTCATAACCAAGTATTACCTTGGATACCCACGCTCTATTATAGTCTTTCAGGCCCTTCTAAAAAAGAAAAGTGGAAAAAAAATAAACACAGAGCTCCTCTGACCCTTATTTCTGAATGCATTATTGTCTCGCGAGATCTGATGCGATATTTTGGCTGTCGTGGATGGTCATTTTAATAATGCACATGAGGGGCGCATTGATTGGTGGCAGGAAGGAGGGGCTTGACACCGCAGGTAACTTCAGCATATCATTCCAAAATGACATCATGGTGCAAGTTGTGAATGAACCCGACCTGGCCGCGACCATTGCCAGATACATTCTTACAGGAGCCCCACTAACTGAAAGCTATTTTTCAGACTGCATGTTTTGCATGAGTTTGGCTATAATGTTTTGTGGTATATTGTTTTCATAATTACATTTAGCAAACAGTTTTAGGCACTGAGCATGGACTCCTGTACAGTCACTACTGTAGTGTAAAACAAAGTGGAAAGATGTGGCTAGCATTCGTAGAGTCCATTCCCCGTGTTTACCTCGAAGCTAACGCTACATACAATAGCCGCATTAGTAGTTAGCTGCTGTTTGTTACACACAGTAGAGTAATAAAAACACAGTCTTACCGTTTCAATTTCAGGCAAGTCCCTGATTGTTGGAATGGCACCTTTTTCCAAACGTAGCTTCGAGGCCAACTTCGCCTGATATTGCCCCAAATTTGTAAAGGATTCCTGTGTAAAATGTTTAGCGCAGACACCTAACGTTGAGCCAGTTGATAGGGTTGTTGGAACAGCGTCATTAAAAATTAATTTCATCCACTGGTCCCTGGTAGTTTGGTCCGTTTTTGGTAGAGAAAACACATTTGAATGTTGATTCTGGCAGTCAACCACAGAGCAACTCACGTGTGCACTACATTTCTGCATCTTTCTTGAATGAATATGAGGGGGAGAGGGGCAGGGCGGGCTTCCTGCAGCATATGTCTGCGGTGTCCATATATGGTATATCCTGCCCCGTCTTGACGTCAAGTCGGGGGAGAAATTAAAATCTCGTATTTGAGTGCGCGTGCACGTGTGCTGGTTTACGAACCCTGGGGTAAACAAACGCTTCACTTTTGAATATCGGCTTCCCGGCCAATGCATAATCGTTAGGCAATCATAACATACATTGATTCTCGTGGAAAAGTGAAAATTACAAGTTATGACTCCTTTAAGGAGAAAATACTCTGCAATGGTGCTGATTTGTGAATTTGCACATGGTTTGTCTTAAAGCATATTAAAAACACCACATAGACATAAACAGCATTAAAAACTTGATTTTCACCACAGGGGGACTTTAAAACAAAACTACATCAAGGTTTCCACAAAAAAATGTAAAAATAGATGTTAAACTTGTGGCTTCAGTGGAGCATTTGAGAAAGCATTAAAACATAGGAAAGAAAATCAGACTCACAGTGTGTCTCAGTCATAGTCATATACACATCAGTAGTTCTGCTAAAAGCTATAGTTTCCTCGGAAATGGCTTTCAAGCTGCGGAAGGTAATGGGCTCTGGGAAAAGCCAGATACCAAGGTGTACAGAAGGGTCAGTGTATACGACAAAACGTACTCGGTTACTAACGTAACCTCGGTTCTCTCTAGAGAGGGAACGAGTACTGCGTAATATCTTACGCTATGGGGAAAACCTCTTTTCCACGAGATATTGAAGCCAAAAATTATCCTTAATTTTGAATTAATGCAAAACGCTGTGCAGCAGCATGCAGACATAGGCAAGACGGCTTGCGTGCCTATTGGCTGCCCTGCGGCAACAGCAGCAGCCTATCGAGAGTGGCCCTGCGTGACACATACCCAATGGGGGCACTTTGCGCCCATTTCGTCACGTCCCGCCAGAAAGGGCGTGGTCCCGCCCTTATAAATACGGCTCGATTAGGCTGGTATACTGGTTTTCATCGCCGAAGCGAACCAGAGCTGTGTATGCACGGCAAGATACGCAGTACTCGTTCCCTCTCTAGAGAGAACCGAGGTTACGTTAGTAACCGAGTACGTTCTCTTACGAGAGTATCTCTCGTACTGCGTAATATCTTACGCTATGGGGAACACAATGCAAAACGCCGTGCGTACTGGGATCCGACACCAAAGTCCCAAGGGCAGTAGCCCGGGGCTCATATAGTGCATAATCACCATAGACTCACAGAGAGTCGGAGAAGAGAGGCTGCAAGCATCATTCCCCATAAAATAGCATCCTACAGGAGCTAGTTATGTTAACAGTGTTTCACGCAGACAGGGTGAACGTGTTCAGCCTGAACTGGGTAATAGTACGGGTTATTCAACACCCAAGGGGCAGTTTCTATCGCTTAGTGAGCGATGCACAGGCAAACTCAGCATCTGGGCCGCACTGCGGGGCAGATAGCACTGAATTCTAAACCGACAGAAGCTTGGCTTGTAAGGCGGGAACCTCTAGGTTATAAAACCTTATAAATGTAGACGGCGAGGCCCAGCCCGCGGCCGTACAGATATCTTGCAAGGTAACCCCACTATACCACGCCCACGATGAGGCCACGCCTCTTGTGGAGTGCGCTCTGACACCCAAAGGACACTGCAGGCCCTTAGAAGTGTAAGCCAGTGCTATGGCGTCGACTACCCATCTGGATAGGCTCTGTTTTGATGCGGCCAGGCCCTTGGAGCGTCCGCCAAACAAAACAAAGAGCTGCTCGGTCTGTCTGAAGACAGACGAGCGGGACACATAAGCTCTCAGTGCCCTGACAGGGCAAAGGAGACTAGCATCTTTCTCCTCATCATGAACCGAGAGAGCGCACAGGGAAATGACCTGGGCCCTGAACGGTGTGTTGAGGGATTTGGGCACGTACCCGTGCCTTGGTTTGAGTATGACCTTAGAGTCATTAGGCCCAAACTCCATACATGACGCGCTTACCGAAAGCGCTTGTAAGTCCCCTATGCGCTTCACTGAAGCGAGAGCCAAAAGGAACACCGTTTTGAAAGACAGATGCTTCATGTCTGACAAATGGAGTGGCTCGAACGGGGCACCTTTCATGGCTTCCAAAACCGTAGAAAGGTCCCACACCGGGACTGAAGGAGGTCTGGGAGGGTTCAGCCTCCGAGCTCCCTTGAGGAATCGCACGACTAGGTCGTTCTTCCCCAGTGACTGGCCAGACACAGGTTTTATAAACGCTGCTATGGCCGCCACGTACACTTTGAGCGTGGATGGGGACCTGCCCTTATCCAGCAGCTCTTGAAGGAAGGAGAGTACTTCCGTGACCCCGCAGTCTACAGGTGAAAAGCGCTGAGCTTGACACCAAGCAGAGAACACAGACCATTTCGAGGAATAGAGCCGTCTAGTAGACAGGGCCCTTGCCTGCGTGATCGTGTTTAGCACTCCCTCCGGGAGGCTAGCGGGTACCCGTTGATGGCCCATGCATGTAGGGACCATAGTTCCGGGCGAGGATGCCAAATCGAGCCCTCGGCCTGAGAGAGGAGGTCTTTCCTCAACGGTACTGGCCACGGGGCAGTGCTGGTCAGCCGCATCAGGACTGGGAACCAAGTCTGGTTTGTCCAGAGCGGAGCCACAAGCAGCACTGGGCATCCATTTTCCCTGATTCGTTCCAGCACTTGAGGCAGGAGCGAGACGGGGGGAAAAGCATAGAGGGGACAGCGGGGCCAGACGTGGGCCAGCGCGTCCTTGCTCTTGGAGAAATATTTCGGACAGTGAGCGTTCTCGTGGGACGCGAACAGGTCCACTTGCGCTCTGCCGAATGTCTCCCACAGCAGTTGGATCGTCTGCGGGTGCAGCGACCATTCCCCTGCTGGGACATTGTTTCTGGACAGTCTGTCTGGTCCCAGATTCAGGTGACCAGGCACGTGCGCCGCTCTCAGTGAAAGCAGGTTGTGCTGAGCCCAGACCAGGAGGCGTTCCGTTAGCCTGTAAAGGTTTCGGGACTTGGTGCCGCCCTGGCGATTTATGTATGCCACCACTGACATGTTGTCCGACCGGACCAAGACGTGGTGGCCCATTATCTGGGGACAGAAGCGCCGTAGCGCGTTGTCGACTGCCAACATTTCCAGACAGTTTATGTGTAGGAGCTTTTCCTGTTCTGACCACTGGCCAAAGAACGGTCTGCCCTCGAGCAGCGCTCCCCATCCCGAGGTGGAGGCGTCCGTGGACACCACCTTCACACTCGAGGGAGTCCCCAGACTCACACCTGACTGATACCAGTCGGTTATCTTCCAAGGTTCCAGAGCTGAAACGCATTTCAGATCGACCCGGAGGCGAAACCGACCAGCGGTCCATGCCCTGGGAGGAACTCGCGCTTTCAGCCACAGCTGCAGTGGGCGCATGCGAAGCAGACCCAGCTGGAGCACTGAAGCTGCTGAGGCCATGAGGCCCAGCATTTTCTGAAACCTTTTGAGCTGGACAACCGAGCCGCGGCGGAAGGATTTCGCGGCGCTCTGAATGTCCCGTTCGCGCTCTGGCGTCAGACGCGCTGTCATGGATAGCGAGTCCAGCACTGTTCCCAGAAAAGAAATTTTCTGGCTGGGAAACAGCGAGCTCTTCGCCCAATTGACTGTGAGACCCAGATTCTCGAGATGCTCGAGTAATGTGGCCCTGTGTTCTATGAGCTCTGATCGTGATCGAGCTAGAATCAGCCAATCGTCCAAGTAGTTCAAAATTCGCATGCCCTGGAGTCTCAGGGGTGCGAGAGCCGCGTCCATGCACTTCGTAAATGTACGGGGTGCCAGGGACAGGCCGAACGGCAGGACTTTGTATTGGTATGCCTGGCCCTCGAAGGCGAATCTCAAGAATTGCCTGTGACGTGACGCTATTTGTATTTGAAAATAGGCGTCTTTCAGATCTATTGACATAAACCAGTCTTCCCGGCGAACTTGCGCGAGGATTTTCCTGGTTGTAATCATTCTGAAGTGGCGCTTCGCGAGCGCTCTGTTCAGCTGTCGCAGATCTAGAATGGGTCTGAGACCCCCGTCTTTTTTGGGTACCAGAAAATACCTGCTGTATAAACCCCCTTCGCTCTGAGCCTGAGATAAAGGTTCTATCGCCCCTTTGCTCAGTAGTTTCGCTATCTCGGCTCGAAGTAGATGAGATACTTCGTTTTTTACCGTCGTTTCGACTCGCGCCGCACAACGGCGGGGGCGTCGAGCGAACTGCAGCGAATAGCCTCTTTTTATAGTGTTCAGCACCCATTCTGATACCCCGGGAAGCTTTGCCCACGCATGTGCGTGAATAGCTAGAGGTAGAATGAAATCTGGGCTCTGGCCGCGGCATAGCGGCGGCCGGAGAGCTCCGGTGTGCTGAGAAACAAACACTGTGTTTGCAATGCGCGAGGCGGGGGGTGCGCTGATCACAGCGGGCAGCCCGACCGCGCTCGGCTTCTCTCTGACAGATTGTGGAGAGAAGGCGAGCGGGACGAACCCCGTGGGCTTCGGCATGTCTGTGAGGGAATGTGGGCGCGGGATAGCGGGCACACTCACTGCACTGAGAACACTGTCGGCTCGCGCCGACTGAAAATGTGTTGGTTTCGTTTTTACAGAAACCGTGGGACATGCTTCGTGTAGTGTTTGTGGGCACTGTGTCGTGGGCACGTACACTACATTCATTGCACAATCGACATGAGTCGATTTTATTCGTGCTAGCCCTGTATTGTGGTGGGCTGTGTCTGCGTGTGGGAATGGGCACTGAGACGTGGGCATTCTTACAACACTCATAACACCATCGGCCGTGGCCGGAACACCAGAAAATACACTCTTTATTGGATTTATCTGGGTAGCCGTAAAAACGGCTTTTGTGTGCAGGCAAGCGGGCAAATGGACCGGCTTGTTGACTGCTAAGTGCACTGGAACAGTCACATTGCATGGGACTGGACGAGCGAAACGTTTCGGTGAAAATCCGGCCGCAGCGGGATTTGAACACCGTCGCTTTCCTAGCACGGCTAGGAAGGCTTTGAGACCTCGGGCTTGATCTCGATCCTCGGCCGGGGCCCGCGCTGAGGGGGGCGGCGTCCAGCAGAGCGAGAGCGCGGTCTCTGTTCTCGGGCCTGGCGGCGTTGAGAAGCAGCGGCGGCGGGTGGTGTATGCTGCGGCTGGGAGCTTCGAGCAGGCGGCTGTTTAGAGCGACCTGCTGCGGAACTCGAGCGCTTCGGGAGGAAGTGCTTCATCGCCTGCGATGTCTTTTGAACCTCTTGAAATCTGTCCGCGAAATCCTTGACGGCAGATCCGAAGAGGCCAGCTGACGAAATGGGCGCGTCCAGGAATACAGAGCGCTCCGCCTCAGTCATTTCAGACAGCGTTAACCACAGGTGTCTCTCAGCCACGGTGAGAGAGGCCATGTTCCGCCCAATGGCCTGTGCAGCGGACTTTGTAGCGCGTAGAGCCAGGTCCGTAGCGCTCCTTAAATCCGCGACGCTGATCGATTCCGCGCCTTCCTCGTCCATTTTTCGGAGAAGGTCGGCCTGGAAGATCTGCAGAATGGCCATAGTGTGTAAGGCTGACGCGGCTTGCCCGGCGGCGGTGTATGCGCGACCGTGCATGGCTGACGTCACTCGGCAGGCTTTAGATGGTAGCGTTGTCTGCGCTCGCCGTCCAGCAGAGGGCGGGCAGAGATGAGAAGCTACCGCTGCTTCCACTGGGGGAAGAGAAAGGTACCCTTTGTCTTTCGCACCGTCCACAGTGGAGAATGCAGCTGAGACAGAAGTACGCACCCTGGCCGAGAGGGGGGCGCCCCAGGACCTCGCGACTTCTTCGTGAAGCTCAGGAAGAAAAGGCGCGGGCCTGGATTGTGACGGCGCGTGGTCCTTCTTGAGGAAGCATCCGTCCAGTCGGTTGCGCGCGGGCTGCGCGGGCGCCTCCCAGTCGAGGCCGAGGTTGTCGACGGCTTGAGAGAGCAGACGCATCAGCTCTGATTCAATGCCGGCTCGTTTTCCTGAAGGCTCGCGGATAGCAGAGGGGAGGTCCACAGAGCTCGCCCAATCCTCACTATCTGATGCCAGGAGAGAACAGGCCTCGGCTGTTTCGTCGACCTCTATGGCGGAAGCGGCGGCGAGCGGCGGCCGCTGTCCGTCGGGGAGGGACTCGAGCGACGCCGGCGAAGCTGGCGGGCGAACCGGCGAGCTTTCGTGGGCAGGAGAAGGCTCGGGGCCGCGCTGGGCACGGCGCTTCTTGCGGCGCGGCGCTACAGCGGGCTGAAGTGCAGGCTCTGAGAAGGATGCCAGGCGAGTCCTCAGAGTCACCATAGGCAGTAGCTCACAGTGATGGCATCCGCCGTCGACGAGAGCGAGAGCCGCATGATCCTCACCCAGGCAGGAAACGCAGATGACATGGCGATCCTCCTCACTGAGTGTGGCTCGACACGAGCCGCAGGACCTATGCATCTTGAAAAAGACGCAGCTCTTTTAGGAGAGAGAGAGAGACAGTGAAAAAATGTGTGTCGCAGCGGCGAACACACACACACACTTGCAATAAAGGATATGACGCCGGAAAGCGTAGCAGGTACGGCGGCTAAAGGCGGCGATGCCAGCGACTTCAGACTCAAAGGCTCGTCCCGCTGTGTGCTTATCTCAACGGCGCGGCTTCTCACTCCGGATCCAGCGATGCGTGATGCTTCGCTGAAGAGATGAAAATCAGTATACCAGCCTAATCGAGCCGTATTTATAAGGGCGGGACCACGCCCTTTCTGGCGGGACGTGACGAAATGGGCGCAAAGTGCCCCCATTGGGTATGTGTCACGCAGGGCCACTCTCGATAGGCTGCTGCTGTTGCCGCAGGGCAGCCAATAGGCACGCAAGCCGTCTTGCCTATGTCTGCATGCTGCTGCACAGCGTTTTGCATTAATTCAAAATTAAGGATAATTTTTGGCTTCAATATCTCGTGGAAAAGAGGTTTTCCCCATAGCGTAAGATATTACGCAGTACGAGAGATACTCTCGTAAGAGAACTTCAAAGCAACAGAATAGCCATGCTAAAAAATGGAAGGTTTTCTTTCAGAACAACATTCTACCACTGAGATCGCCTGAATTGAATTTTCTGAAGGAGGTCCAACCTTCTGTGACCAGCGATAACAGGGATACAGTGGTGGGGGACACATGTGTTTCTAGTTCGGTCGGTTGATTGGCAGCCTGTGTGGAGCTGTCCTTGGTGCTGATTTGTTTGGCTGAACTAAGTGCTGGTTCTGAGTGGACAGCTTCAGCCTCTCACATGCTGCCATATGCTGTTTCAGCCTTTTAAGCTGTAATTGTAAGAAGTAACACAGACAAAAATAATTTCTAATGAAAATCTACTGATGTGTTTCATCCTGAATGAATTAACGGAGACATTTTTAACTAGCTTCAGCTGTTATCTATGCTAAAGCTGCCAAACACTGAACGGATGATCTGAGAGATGTGGAATACTCCAGAAACTCTGATTGAATTATCATTATCTCTCAACACAGACTCCAGAGAGACTGAGGGTCAAAATGTTATCGCTTTCTTTGAGATAGCGACCTCAATACATCAAGACGCATTTTGATCAGTTAATATAGCCTACTCTTGAAAGTCAGCTCGAAATGGTTTCTCCGTGAGTATTGCATCTGTCTGTTTTGCTTGTTTGTTGGGGCCTGATATTCATTTCCACTCTCATTTAGCAACAATCCAGCATGTAATGAAAGCTTTAAGCCGAGGAACTATGTAATGAGTGTATGAGGATGCCTAAGCCCTGCTCATTGTCTGCTTGGGAGAAAAAGCAACAAAATGTGGTGAGAAGAACAAGAGAAGAGAATACTTTGAGAAAGTTCAAGAAAGACATTTAGGTGCGGCTTCAAATAATTGAACCGCTCAAAGTAAATTGAACACTTTGAAAGCATTTTTGTCATTTTTACATAATTTTTTAAAAATGACAAAGATCTTGTATAATCGTATGTACAATTAGGGATTATGTCCATACAATATAAACAGTTTAAAAATATCAAAAGATGGTTTAAAAGTTTATAGTCATCATCGGTGTAGTTATTGTTAACTAAAGCTATAAAAAATTTTGAAATTAAGCTGAAATGTAATAAAATATAAATATTAGATGAAAAACATGTTGTTTTGGAAGCTTGGAAATTGAAAAAAAAAAACTCTAAAAACCTAAATTCAATCTGCTCATCATATAAAGCGATGATGTCTCTTCAGAAAATGTGGACTAAACCACTCAATTCATATGGATTAGTTTTTCGATCTCTTTATGAGCTTTTTGAAGCGTCAAAATGTCTATGGAGGAACCGAAATCTCTCAGATTTCATTTAAAATATCTTTATTTGTGTCCTGAAGAACCCGCATTCTGTTTCCTATCACGCGCTGCGCACGTTTGTGAAGACGTATGCACGCAAATGCACCAGGGTTCGATAGAATCAAGTTTAGTGTGAAACGGGGCGCCAGAAATAATTACGCTCGTGTCACCGGGTGAGACAAAGAGGAACCTTAAAACCGGGATTTGTTGCACGGGGGAGCGACTTCCGGTGTAACACCGGGCCAGTTCCTGTGGCATGTCATGGCCGTCAGTGTTGACGAGCGCCAGCTGTGGACACTACTCAGGCCGGTATCGGTAAACATATGCGGGAAGAGGCATATATAAGGAGAAGTTTGAAGACATAGGTTGTTGGTTCTTGGGGGGTGGGGGAGTTTTCTTGGTGCTTGAGAGAGGGGTACATGTGAGCGAATAAGGCAATAGATAGACTTTCAGTGTTATAAGTAGTAGGGATTTCTGCAGGTTACATTGTTAAACCAGTAGGTGTCGACACCTTCTTTGTGAGTGAGTTAATTCATTTAACCAATTCGTTCAAAGAGGTGATTCATTGAGAAAGAAGTGATTATGAACAAGTTATTGAATCCTTCACTCAACCGATTTGCTCAAAACCAATTAAGTATTCAGAAATGAAACCACTACTGTGTACTGCAGCATTTCTATTGCTTATTTTGTTTGGAAGAATTTTTGTTTACAAAGCAAAAACAGATAAAGAACCTGGCAATATTGTGCCTAAAATATAAGCATATAAATAATAAACAAAATAAGCAATAGAAATGCTGCAGTACACAGTAGTGGTTTCATCCTCCGGAGTGTGGTTATTGACCCTTGGCCTAGGGAAGACGGTGACGGTTACATATAAGCTCAGCTCGTAGAGCGGCAGCAGATCAGACACAGCAGTCAGCAGACTCTCCTTCAGAGTAATGGTTCACAGGATCTCTCCGCTCGTAGAGCGGCAGCAGACCAGACACAGCAGTTAACAACTGAGTCTCTTGCCACAGGACCGCAATAGCAGGATGCAGCGGCGGACAGCAGAATCTCTCTGTTCACAGAACAGCAATGGTGAGTACAGAATCCAGCAGTTAATAACGGAGTCTTCTCTTCCCACAGGACAGCAATAGCAGAATGCAGCGGCGGACAGCAGAATCTCTCTGTTCAGAGAACAGCAATGGTGAGTACAGAATCCAGCAGTTAATAACTGAGTCTTCTTTTACCACAGGACAGCCATAGCAGAATGCAACGGCGGACAGCAGAATTTCTCTGTTCACAGAACAGCAATGGTGAGTACAGAATCCAGCAGTTAATAACAGAGTCTTCTCTTCCCACAGGACAGCAATAGCAGAATGCAGCTCTTCCCAACAACACACAGAGCTAAACTTCTCCTTCCTACAATATCACATCAGGTGGTTGGAACCTGGACACAACTTTACAATCAACGGATCAGATTAGATTGATTCCCCACTGGTTCGGCTTCCCCAAACAAAGATCATAGAATGATGGTAATGATTTGGTCTCCCACACTCGTGCATGCATTAATACTATAACTCTTTACACGTGCTCACTTCAAACTTTCAGACACTGCAATGCCACATCACCTCTCGTGAATAACAGGCCTTCACTCCATCTTTGCAGGGTCAGACAATCCACCGATGGCTTTCTACACGGGGGTATCAGGTTTCAAGAGCAATCCTATAAAGCCCAGCTCCTTCCTTGGTCTCTAAGACTCGCAACAAGAGAGACAACACACGCTGCCAGCCAGTGCAAACCAGTATTCAGAAGGTTCTTGGTAAATCTTCATAACATCCCCTTTTGTATGTTGATGCAAAAAGTGTACTTAACTTCTCTCCTTGGTAACAGCATGGATCTTCAGCGCTGCCCTTAATCACTCTGTTCTCTCAGTTCCATATGACGGGCACTCACCCGTCGTCAACGTGTAAACATCCCCACACTTGTATGCACTGCGCTTTCTGCTGACAAAAGCGCCAAGGGAACCCAACGTGGAAACCCCAAGCACCAAGAAAACTCCCCCACCCCCCAAGAACCAACAACCTATGTCTTCAAACTTCTCCTTATATATGCCTCTTCCCGCATATGTTCACCGATACCGGCCTGAGTAGTGTCCACAGCTGGGGCTCGTCAACACTGACGGCCATGACATGCCACAGGAACTGGCCCGGTGTTACACCGGAAGTCGCTCCCCCATGCAACAAATCCCGGTTTTAAGGTTCCTCTTTGTCTCACCCGGTGACACTTGCACGGCAGCAAAAGTGCCCAGTGTAAAAACGCCCTAAGATGAGAGACATGGGATTCTGCTGGTTTTTGGATTAAAATTATTTTTTTTTAAAAGCTGATTACCCTTAATTATACATGCTTAAAGAATTAAATATAATGATAATTTGTAGTCAGATTATTCGAACATGAGCCCACCCAAAAATTAACCAAATTCCCATAAATAATGTGGCAAGGAGGTCTTTAAATGAGAGCTTGACGGAAATCATGAGGGTTCCCCATGGAGGGAGCTCTCTGTTCTCTGGGCAGGGAGCAGGGGCTGGGCAGCAGGGGGTCCTGATGAGGCTGATAGGTTGATAAGAAGAGCCTCAGGTTATTGAGGAATGAAAACGAGGAATCCCACACAAGGTGACACTGGTATTCTCATTGTGTCACTCATCATATTGCTGTGGAGACAGAGACAGTTGGATAGGTATAGTGGAGCACTTCTGTTTTATGTTAAATGTTTCCTTTCAAATATGAATGGAGAGAGGGGTACATGTGAGCGAATAAGGCAATAGATAGACTGTCAGTGTTATAAGTAGTAGGGATTTCTGCAGGTTACATTGTTAAACCAGTAGGTGTCGACACCTTCTTTGTGAGTGAGTTAATTCATTTAACCAATTCATTCAAAGAGGTGATTCATTGAGAAAGAAGTGATTATGAACAAGTTATTGAATCCTTCACTCAACCGATTTGCTCAAAACCAATTAAGTATTCAGAAATGAAACCACTACTGTGTACTGCAGTATTTCTATTGCTTATTTTGTTTGGAAGAATTTTTGTTTACAAAGCAAAAACAGATAAAGAAGCTGGCAATATTGTGCCTAAAATATAAGCATATAAATAATAACTTATATTTTTTTAAATGTAGTATAACATAAATATCACTGCGAGATGAGAGAAACAAAGCTTTTTCAAAAGTTTGCTTCACAAAATGATTAACTGTTTCGAAGCGTCTGCAGGTCAAAACAGTATAAATGCAATGAACACATCAGAAACATGTATAATTACACCATTTACAAACCAATTGCAAGCATAATCTATTAAATGTAGGTAATAATTAAATACCATTAAACATGAAGTTTCAGTAAAATATGTGTTATTTTATTATTGTATAATTGTAGAGGCCCAAGGTCAGTTAAAAGCATTAAACATTCATGGATTTAACAAATCAATGGTGTCTAGCGATTAAATTGTTAAATGTTTCGAAACCAAAATTCAAAACAGTAACAAAGCCTTGTTTGATGGGATAATTTGCTTGTTTGCTCCGAACCACTGACTGAAAACAAATGATTCATAAATGTTTCGAAGCCTCATGAAGCAGTGTTTTTTGTAAGCACTTCAATTCACGTGCTGCCACATTATTACTCTAAAACTTCTCAGAAAATGGTCTGAGTTGCTAGTTCTAATGTGACATTTTTGGGATCGAGGGCTTGGACGCATCTTTTGAACTAGTAACAGCAGATGCTGAATCCGTGTCGTAAGAAAGTATTTGCAATGCACACACAATAAATGTCTTTGGGATTTGAGGTCTTTGGAATTGAATGTCACATTACGTTTGTGCATCAGTAGAGCTGCTACTGAAATGGTGTGTATGTGTGAAATGGCCAGCATAAATAATTCAGATATTCATCAGAATGATTTTATTGAAAAACCAATGTATTGACAGAGATCACAGAAGTCCTTGTTTAATGCTAAACAGGTAGCAAACTAAACTTTGTCATCAATTTTCATTGATTGCTCTCACAATAGTGAGAGCTTCTTAACTGCGATCTGATAATGCGGTGCAGCTTCTCTTAAACAGCGAGCAAGTAAACACAGGTTTAAATGCTACTATAATTGAGCCACAACTCAAGGTCTCTATGCAGCCACTAAGAGAAGCTGTTAAACCTCATCACATTCCACAGATAATATGAATTAAAGCTGGACTAAAGTTATTCAATGTCACTCAGCTACACTGTTCATTTACCACAAAGACAATTTGGATAGAACATTATTTGGTTTGATTCATGGGGGAAAATTTGGCACATCATTGTAAATTCAGCCAGCTAGAACTAATATATGTATTCTGTGTTATCAAGGGCACAACATGAGGTAAAACAGTACAAATTACAAGAGTGTGGCATCATTAACAATTAATCACACTTTTTAATAATTGCTTTGCTCTGGGCATATTAAGGCTCAACTTAGTGTTTAGTTACATCTCAAAGAAAGGTCAGGATTAGTCATTCTATTAAAGGCTTAGAGGACCCAAAAATGACAATTATGTCATAATTTACCCACCCGTATGGTTTGCTTTCTTCTGTGGACCACAAAAAAAGGGAATAAAGAGAGGGTGAGTAGATGATGACAGATTATTATTATTATTTTTAATATCCCTATAAGTTCAGATGATTGTAACTTTTGTATTGTATTATTTAATATTGTGTTTGAAAATCACTTCACATAAAAAAATATTTGTAGCTGCAAGGGGAGCATTTCTGCACATTAGATTTACCGATGTTTAACAAGCATTTTGTAAAATGATATCAAAGTATGAAGCATTATAAGCATGGCTGAAGCAAAGAGCTTGAGTCTGTTTTTATCAACCTTAGAGAATTAAAACTAACATACAAAATCTAGTATAACAAGACTCAAAAGCTTCCAGATAAGGGTGACTCAAAGAATGTCGTCAATGTGCTCATTGAGGTGGAAAGTCAGGACAAAACAGCCAGCGCACCAGACAAACAGAGTATAAATGAAGGGTTTGATTCTGCTGTAAGTCACACTGAAGCTCACTCAGGCTATCCATATGACAAATGAGTTAGTTTAGAGTATCAGACCGTCACTTCATCTGAGATCCTTTAGGGCAATTTGTGGCTGCACGCACAAACACGCCTGAGTGTTTTGATTCTTGCACGTGACTTTTCTCCCTTGAGATATTAACAGGAAATTGCTTCTCTGCTCAGAAAGCACTTAGCCGCATTCGATGGCATAAGAGACTTTGCCAGGAGGCGAACTCTTATTGATTGTGCCTACTGGACAAAGTTGAGACCAATTCACACTCTGAATAATTCATGTCTCCATTACAAACATTGCACTAATTGTAATAATGTTTTGACTGGAAATTTCCAGAGATTTGTAGCAAACTTTTTGTAAAACAATACCCCCACCCCCACCCACTAGCAGAATGCAAAAGCAGGTGCAACAGATGGAATAATGGCCTGCATTAAAATAATGAATGTGGTCTAGCCTACGAGGCTAACTGAGGGTTATAATGATCTTCCATTTCTGCCGTAATTAAAAATCAGAAAGTGCTTTATTGCACTGTCGTGCTTGACTGGTTCACGGTTCGCTCTTCGCTGCCCTGGCATATTCGCCCCTCGGTCCCTCCACCCTGCAGCACAAGGCTCTGAGAGTATTTAAATATGTAGCAAGAGTGAAGGTCTTTGGACTGATGAGGAGCTCATAGTGTAAAAGGAGATGTTTGATGTTTACTGATGCATTTATTTGCAAGTGTTGAGAAACCTGGCCTTAAATGCATGTGAAATTAGGAAAAGCTTTGATTTGATGCGAAAACACAGAAATATTTTCTTATAATAAAGTGACTTGTCACAAACTGCTCTGACACGGTTGAGGATCTAAATGCAGCTTTATTGGGACAATCCAGAATCGTAATCCAAATAACAAGCAAAGGGTCAAACACACGGGCAAACAAACCAAATAAGCAACAGGGCAGAAAACACAGGCAAAACGGGTAATCCAGAATAGTGGGCAGAGAATCAAAAACCAGTGCTGTGTTCGACATTGCCCTATACCCTAATTCACTATTCCCTATACATTACTCCACTAATATAGTCCACCAGAGTTGATGAAAACGAGTGAGTAAATTCGGACACTGAGTGTACCGAAAGGGCTGCCGATTTTGCACAGTTTGTGCTTGCTGTTTAACAATAATCATTTGAAACGTAGCAAACTGGCAGCTCCAGTATTAATGAAAATATGTATCTTGAACTCTGACATGGAAACTAGCATATAAACTTTAATTAAACTTTTAATAACAAATTAAAAAGGATTTTAAACCTGTGTGATATTACGCTGGACCAGCGCTGTTTGGAAAGTGGATGGATGATATGATTCAGCTGCAGGTGCCATCTTCTGGCAAGACACGGGAATTCATTTAGCGCGCCACAAGCAGTGCATTATGGGTATTTTCTAGCCGTTGAGCGTACAGCGGTTGTACACTCATTATTGCGGTGCATTGTGGGATTAAATGAGTGCACTCAATAACATCCACTATGGTTTCGGACACCACTACAAATGGCTGTCCGCTCAAATAGTGCCCTATTTAAGGGTATGGGGGCGATTTCTAGTGATGTGACGGTTGATACCAGGGCCCTGATCCTCCGACGCAGTTTCCAAAGCAATATTGTATCACACACTGTACTGATGCTTGCATCGAAATGACAATACCACATGATTGGTGACGTTTGAAGCTTCGAACGTCATGCAGTATCGGAAGGTCAGGACAGCTGGTTTGTAAAAAAATTGGCGCTTCGCAACCCCATCTGATGCATAAAAGGGAAATGATTATTGAGAGGGCATTATTTAAATGATTTAACACTATACTTCCCTATAACATAAATTATATATATTTTTAAAAAGAACACCCAAAATATTTTTTTCAATTACAATTACTATAATTATGATCACATACTATTATATCATAGATGTATATTTTATTTATTGATCAATATGTGAATCCAGGCTATACATGACACGAGTTGTGGTCTCATTGCTCTGAAGTGATGTGTTAGATATGTTGGAGAAAACGAGTTAAAAGCTGTGAGTAATTAACCTTTTTTTCACCACAATTTGATGAAAGTCTCAAATGCTTCAGAAAGCCTCAGTTTCCCATCACTAGCGATTTCAGACACAGCCCAAGACATAGGAAACCAGGATACTGCTCAGAAATGCAGTGTAACAACATAAGACTTCGCAAAGAAAGCGTGAAAACACAAGGTTTATATAGGCAACAAGTTAACAAGGTAATAAGATGCAGCTGAATTTAATCAAGCATAATGAGTCCAGGCAGTGGGTTATGTAGTCATGGACATGTAGTCCATGAAAAGATGGCAATGGACTAAGGAGAAGTGCCCTCTGGTGGATATCATGGTCACTTCGGCTGGCTAATGTGACAACTCTACAGAAGGCAACGTTTTTATTGCAATTCCTTTATTATAGGAACAGCCCCAGTCATCTAATTCAGGTCCTGAGCCCACCAGGGGGCCTCAGTAAACTTACTTTTACCATACTTTTACCATACTTTTATAATGACTTCTTTCAAACCTAGTTGGGCTAAACCATGAAATTTGTGATCACATTGCAATAGTATGAATGCGATCAAAGATTCCAGGCCTTCAAAAGAGGTGCAAAGCTCTGCGCTACAAAAAAAAAGGCAATGTAATCATTTTTCGTTGTTATTAAAATATGACTCTATCTTGGAATTATACCTCCCTAGGGAAATATTGAATTGTAAAAGCTTGAATGAATTATTTATATTTGGCAGCGATATCATGAGCATAACAAACAGCATGGCTCAATGCCCATAACAGGCTGATTGACCAATTGTGGATGCAGCCTGATCCAGAAGCAATACACTGTTTCTTAAAGCCAAATTTGTCCCTTCAGTCCCCTTTTTTAGTCTTTAAATAATTAATAATTTAAGAAAATAATCCGCTGTCAGAAACCATGCATAATAATACAATTAAAAAAAAAACTACATGAAACTTTAAGTATTGTAATATTTTATATTGTTTGTTTGGAATTAAAATGTTACTTTCAAATTAAAAGTAATTTACAGCGCTGACATTTACATTACGTTGATTTGTATTGTGCTGCGTTAGAATGTACACATAAGACCAAAGATGATTGTATTTTTAAATTAACTTTTATTTCCTTAGTCTTTAATTTACTCAAACACTGCATGACTGATCTTAGGCATGTACAATAGATACAGTCAGTCACCTCCAAGGCATTAACAGTATTTCTCCTACTTTTCCTCTTTTTTATAGTTTTTTTTTTTTAAGTTATATCTATTCATAAGACTGGCCTCATGTTAGTCTAATCCAAGCATTTTGCTTATGCTGCACTATTCACTGTATTCTATTATTTTGGCATAAAGTTACTGTATATGAATGTTTACTTCAGTGCACATAGATGAGAATATTCCAAAGTGAAATGCTCAGCCATTTATCTACTAAGTGTGACTTCATTTCTCTAACTCTGAGTTGAGAAAGTAGATCACTGAGTGCTACGATTGTGCTTGCAAGCTTTCAGGTTCTTCCCATTAGGCCTGTTTGTTCCATTTATAACACATTACCACAAACAAGTTATTTTGAAGGAGAAAAAAAATCTGTCTGTAACCTGGATTTTTTCTCTTGGAACAGCAGATTTCAAAAGTGAAGTTTTGGGAGGAAACTCTGAATTGTCAGCATTAGCATAAATAAAGGATGAAATCCTTTAATGTTTTGCTCCAATGATCTCATGAACGTTGTCCTAGGACAGAATATAAATAAACTCCAAGCTAATAAATGCTGCCACTTCCTTTTTTCACAGTTGCACGGCATTAAAAACATCAAGAAATGGATGTCCAATAAAGAGGGGAAAAGATGAGAGGAATTTCTCTGAACAGCTGCAGAAATTAATCAATTGTGAGTCATGCCTTTTTGATATCTTCACCCTCTGTTAAGATTATAATTCAGCCTGGCAGTTGAACTAAATGAATGTTGGGCTGTGCTGTTTGTAATGGCATGCTTTGTGATTTAGTGTTTTCTATATATTTCAATCCTGGTGTCCAAACCCAACCCCCTACAGTTCTTTCTGAATACATCAAATGATTATCTGTCTTGCCAGAGCTTTGCTGAACTTGCATTTTATTTGTAGGCCAGCCATTACAAGTTCAAATTCAACTTGTATACACTGCCAAAGGGACAGGAACCTTGTCGGAGATGCATGACGGTGTACGGCAGGAAGTTTCCCCTGTAGGAAGATCAGATCAAGGACACTGCTTTTAAATCTCTTTAATTCAAGGCACTTCATCATCTACAGAAAACAGGGCAATTTACTAAAGGACAGTTGCAGCGCAAGTTGTTTTGATTTGTATATTTTGTATTCAACGAACAGCAAGCAGTCCGAACAATAAAACACCATTAAAGCAAGTTTTGTGATTCACAGATAAACTTTTGGCCTGAAATGGGTGCAGTCTAATATTTATGCAGTGTATTGTTATTATGGAAGCAGTGGTTCAAATCAGTTCTCAAGCAGAAGGCGTAGCACTATCTGTGTTGTAGTTTCACAAAGTGAACACATTATGTAGCAGAACTAACTTTGCCTCAGTAAATTATTCAAAGGTTGTGCTTACTTTTATAAAAATTACTTACATTTATAGATGCCATGTTTTCACTTTAAAAGGATAGTCCACAAACGAATGCAAATCCACCCTCAGAGAGAGACAGGAATAAAATAAAATAACAAACTTATCAATTTACATAAACATAAAAAACAGACATTTTTCAGAATATCTTCTTTTGTGTTCCATAGAAGAACGTCACAGCCTACCGGTTTGGAATGACATGGGAGTGAAAAAATAATGACAGAATTTATATTTTGGGGTGAACTATCCCTTTGAACTAGCAACTAAACGACTCTCTTCTCTCTTTGACTGCAAGATGTGAAGTGATTGACAGGGAAAACAGAGAAGTTTTGATGCAAACTTTTCTAAGATGCTGATTCAGCTTGAGCTCTGCTGCATTGAATACTGCATCAGCTGGCAATGGCCCTATCTAATTCAAGTTCTCCCATAGGGCCAGGCTTCTGCCCTGCCTCGCCGTACCATCGTTCACTCCTTCCCAAAGGTTGATCCTGATGAAAGACCCCTCGGCCATGCAGGGCCAGGACCAGAAATCAGCTTTAATCAATCCTATTTTCTGTACCTCATCATTATTATTCTTTTGATGCGGGGTTGGATTTTCACAGGCTGTTGCAGCCTATAAATAGTCGATTTCAACAATGGAATAGACACAATGACCATTTAATCTTTAGGCTTTGCTCATATTGCTGAATTCATGTAACCTACACTTCCGACATTTGTAGGGGTTTATGAGAGGGTAACATGTGTCAGTGAGCATAGAGGATCATCCAGTAACTTGAACACCACAGAAGTTTTAGATAGAATATAGATTTGCAGATCTTACAAACTTGTGGTTTTCCACGGCCATGAACCCTTTGCGACCCTGCGTGCTCAACTCAAGCATCATGTGCGGCTTTGATATCTTCATGAAGTTGCAGATAGTTTCACACGAGGGTGAATTTAAGGTTGATGGCTTGCAAGAAACCAGTGTGCACTGTAAACAGAGAAAAACTGTATTTATGCATAAAACAGGAAATAAGTCATGCCGATTGCTTTGACAGATGGAAGAAAAACTTTACTTCGTGATGATCTTATATGAATCTAAATTAGTTCAGATATGGAACAGATGTAAAGATGCAAAGTTGGAGCTCTTGTACTCTTAATTATTAATGGCAAACGGGGTCAAATTTGTGAGGTAAGTTTACTTTTTTTTTTTACCACCATACTTAAAGGAATAGTTCTGTCAATTCAGTCATTATTTTCTCACCCTCAGGTTATTCCAAACCTATGACTTTCTTTTGTGGATCATGAACGAAGATTTTTTTTTTTTTTTTTAAATGTATCCATGTTTTGTTTTGTTGTGTTTTGATTTTTCATCTGTTAAACGAAAGTCAGTGGTATCCAAAACAGTTTGGTTTTCATTTTGGGTGAACTATCCCTTTAAGAAAGCTAACGCGGTCGTTGTTTTGCTTACTACAGTCTTAGAGAAATCTCAAAATGTTGAGATTGAGTCATGGCCACAATGCTGCATCATTGATGTGAAGTTAGATGGGGACTCATGAAATATTCCTGACTATAATGCTCAGGTGGCTCTAAGTTTAGTGACAGCCACAGACAGGTCTAGGAAGTGCTCAGCTAGCCTGTGGGCCTGGAAACGCAAGACACAGAGAAGAAGTGACAGTCTATCTGAAGGACTACACTGGGGCAGCCTCTCTGCAGAACGCGGCAAGTTCCGTCACGCTATGTGGCCTGACGCTTAAAGGACAAGAGCATGGGAGTTTTGTCAACAGGGAGGTCTCTTGGGATGACATGCAGTTCTCTGAGTGTCTGTTTCTTCCTTGGAAGAAGTATCCAAACAGTCTTAGTTGTCAAATGGGAAGGAAGTCTAAATTTACACAGCATTAAGCCGGTTGATCCTCAAATCAAGTCTCCATTTTAATTTTCATCCTTTCAAAGATTAAGCTTTTAGAAGGAACTCTCTATCTGTAAATCTCTTTGTGGGTTCAAACTCAAAGATTTGTGGTACTTTCATCCAAGATCTAAGTCCATTTCTTGCCTTGGTCACAAATTCAAACATTTTATTTTACCCATTAAACAAGCATGCAAGTTTGTATACTTATTACACTGCTAACAAATTTAACATCAACTTGAAATGTTTGAATTCATAAGCACTGCACAAACTTTCCAAATTATGTATGTACACTTTGAATCCATTAATCAAGACCTTTTTTAATCAAACAATGCCTCACTAGTCAAGAGTCTTTTGTGTAAGTTTTCCATACATTATCATATTTGAACTCCTCTATAAAAATATCCAGTGTCCTTGATTAATTTCATACATTCAATTTCTTTCTATTTCAGCCAGTGTTTTAATTATTCATTTAACTGCATTAAGGTCCTGCCATATCTAACTCTTAAGAGAATGTGACAGGCATCTTAACTTACTGTAGCTCCAAAGTAACTTCCTAAGGGTCCTGCCATTCCTGAGTGTGAGTGTATGTGCACGCATATGCCTTTGCAGTATTTATTTAAGAGAGTTAACTGTATGTGCAGCACAGTCATTGTGGCTGAAGATTTAACTGTTTAAGCAGTCTATGAGGGGAAAGGGCAAAGAGTTGGCTACTTACTGTAATGTTTAGTAAGGAGCCAGTGCTGTCATGGAGGTCATGCAGGTCCATTTTAATTTATTATTTTTGGAAGGTGTGCAAAAATTCAATTCTCAATACACATTCACTATATGCATCTCTAAGGATGTTGAATTCAGCTCATTTATGGAATTCTTTCCTGTTATTGATTCCATACTTCAATCCCGTAGAGAACATGATAGAGTTTTACATTTACGGTAACAAAATAAAGAGGAAAAAATGCATACGTAATAATAAGGCTGCAATTATTTAATCAAATGCAGTAAAGTATTAAAATATTCCTGTGATGGCAAGGCTGAATTTTCAGCATCATTACTGTAGTCCGCAGTGTCACATGATCCTCCAGAAATCTTTCTAATATGCTGATTTGGTGCTTAAGAAACATTTCTTATTACAGTATATGTTTGAAAACAGTTATGCTGTTTGACATTTTTGTGGAAACTGTGATACATTTCTTGATACAGGATTTTTTTATGAATAGAAAGTTCAAAAGAACAGCTTTTTGTTGCATTGTAAATATCTTTACTGTCACTTTTGATACATTTTAATGTCATCCTTATTAAATAAAATTATTTATTTATTTTGTTTTTGTAATCTAACTTAACCCAGACTTTTGAATTGTAGTGTACACTGCCAGACACAAAAAGTTACAATGGTGCAGCACCCTTTCACAAGGTACTATGTACAATTTGGTTACTAATATGTAGTGTTTCCACCAAAAATATCTTGGTTGCTCACAAAATAGTAAACAGCAAAAACTGTTTTCAAAACTTATCTCACTCTTTCAGCTGCTTCCTGTGAAAAGATCGGCACTGCAGGTGACTGATCGTGGGTGAGTGAAGATCCAGACGGTTAAACTTGGATGACACAGTTCGTATACTTGCAGATTAAGATAGGAGAAAGCCACACTGGAATAGCGGAGACTCAGGAGAACAAACTGGAGATGAGGAGCAACGTGGAAGACTCGGAGACAACTTCTAGGAGACTGGTAAGAAGCTTTTAGAAGTCCAGGAGGTAAGCATAGCATTAGCGTCTTGATGCAAACGATACCGGATAAAGACTGAGAGTGAGAGTGAGGCTTAAATGCCGGAGGTGATTGCAGTACTGATGATGTGCAGGTGTGTGATGTGCAGGTGTGTAATCAGTACTCAGGAGAGGGAGTGCATTGCGATTGTGAAAGGGTGAAGCCTGGCGTGGTTGTGACAGTTCTCTTATGAGAGGTTCTCTCGTACTGCGTAATATCTTATGCTAGGGGAAAACCTCTTTTCCACGAGATATTGAAGCCAAATAATTATCCTTAATTTCACGAGTTCACACTTACAAATAAGTCAGATACAATAAATGCGTATTTGGCGTGCTGTCCGAGAAGAGGGCTCCGGGCTCGGTATGCGGCCCGAACCCAGAGTACTCTCCCCGTATTCCTGACTGTGAAATATAAGCCAGGAGTGAGGAGTCGGGGTGGTGGAGGGATGCTGAACTGTCAAGGAATGTTAGGTGAGTTGACAGAGAATATATATATATATATATATATATATATATATATATATATATATATATATATATATATATATATATATATATATATATATATATATGTGACCAGTCACGGAAACTAGGGACACAAGTCGGTTCTGGGGCATTTTGAGTTATTCATAGATTCTGAAAGTGTAGTCTCCAAGCTTTCCAACGATGTGTAACATGTGGAAATCTGATAATATTTGGAGAAGTTGTGGCCATTTGAAGGTAGGCACTTAAAAAAGCTCAAAGATGAGAAAACGACCTCGAAAGATTGTGCAGTTCTCACCTCTCTCTGCTGCTAGGAGTGACAATGGGGCTCATTTACATCTCATTTAGATAAGCCATACCCCCTGTAAAGCTCCCCCCTGTGCTTTACAGCTTTTTTTTTGCACTTCGAATGAGTGCACTTCTGCAGCAGCTCTAGGCGAAAAACAATTGTGATGCCCCTCTATTTGCAACGTACCAGCAACAACACACAAAGACCAATATGCCATATAGCCTACATATAACGCAAAACCAGCAACAACACACAAAGACCAATATGCCATATACATATAACGCAAAACCAGAAACAACACACAAAGACCAATATGCCATACATATAACGCAAAACCAGCAACAACACACAAAGACCAATAAGCCATAGGCCTACATATAACGCAAATAGTGCGCAACGCGCGTGTGCCCAAAATGTCAACAATATTAAAGTTTATGCAGGAGGCAAATGCCTGCTGGCATTTTTCTTTAAGCAGTCATGACAGGAATTTTCCAAATAATCACATTTCACCTCCTCAAATTACTGCTGCAAATCTCTTTACACCACTTTCTTATGTGCGTATACTATACACACACAAATGAAATGTCCGCAAGCACATTATATCATCAGCAGGTTCAGCATCTTAAATAACGACTAAAGAGCAAATGAAGCTTAACTTACGTTTCAGAAACGCGCACGGCAGGCCTTCATCGCCTTCATCGCAGCAAAGGTCTTAACTGCATCCACTATTTCGATTCTCTGTGCCAGTTCATGTTCTATGGAGATTTTTGCCAGTCCATTAAGTCTGTTCAGTTCACAAAACTTTCCCCATTCAAAGCAATCGGGACGTCACATATGAAACAGCCAGCCACCGCTGTCAGCGAGCCGACCCGCCATATTCAACACCGAGGGCGCGCGCGCCGCGCCCATACCTCCGGTTCAGTTTCCCGAGCGACGAAAACATTTTCGGTGTAACTGCCACGGTTCAGCTCGTCTGCGACAATCTTTGCGGCGTCCATCTTCATTGAATTTTGATATCAGATAGAGCCTACCAGAGCACAGCATAATAAGTAGCCATGCGGTTCACTTGGAGGGCGGGGACAAAAGCGCCATATTCAGTATGGAAATACACACAGACAATAACACGCCACGCCCCTACTGCGTGCTAGAATCTCCGAAAACAAGCCGATTTCAACCTCAAAATGTAAGCTTTTAAATATACCAATACTGCTATCTCAAACATGGAGAGGCTTCTTCGTGATTTCAACTAACAGATTCTGCAAAAAAATGAAATTCACCAATTTTGAAAAAAAACTCTTCTTTCTCATTTTGCTCGAAAGTTGTGCTGCCGACTTGTGTCCCTGGTTTCTGTGACGGGTCACATATATGCTTCCTCTCGTGCTGATAGGGTAGACATGTAATTGTTTGGTGACGAGTTGATTGGAATGATTTATTTGAACGTGCTCCTCCCGAACCTTGTTTATAAAACATCATTTTGAAATAATGTAAAACGTGTTGCAGCAGCATGCAGACATAGGCAGGACGGCTTGCGTGCCTATTGGCTGACCTGCGGCAACAGCAGCAGGCTATCGAGATAGGCCCTGCGTGACGCCATATCCAATGGCGGTGCTTCGCGCCCACTATGTCACGTCCCATCGAAATAGGCGTGGCCTTGATCTATAAATATAGCTCGACAGGCTGATACAAACTGATTTTTCATCTCTTCAGCGAAGCTCACGCATCGCTGTATCCAGAGTGAGAAGCCGCACCATTTGAGAACAAGCCTTCTGCAGGACGAGCCTCTGAATCTGAAGCCGCTGGCCTTCACCTCGCCGCCTTCAGTCGCCGTACCTGCTACGCTTTCCGCCGTTTATATCCTTTTAGCTCTGCTGAGAGTGTGTGTTCACCGCCGCAACTCACATTCTCTCTCTCTCTCTCTAAAAGAGCTAGCATCTTTTTCAAGATGCCTAATTCCTGTGGCTCATGCCGAGCCGCACTCAGCGACGGGGACCGCCATGTCATCTGCGTTTCCTGCCTGGGTGAGGATCATGCGGCTCTCGCGCTCGCTGACGGCGGATGCCCTCATTGCAAGCTGATGCCTCTGGTGACTCTGAGGACTAGCCTGGCGAAGCCTGCACTTCTGCCTGCTGTAGTGCCGCGTCGCAAGAAGCGCCGTGCTCAGCGCGACCCCGAGCCTTCTCCTGCCCGCCAAAGCTTGCCGGTTCGCCCGCCAGCTTCGCCGGCATCGCTCGAGTCGCTCACCGACGGACAACGGCCGCCTTCCGCCTCCGCTTCCGGCATTGAGATCGACAGGACAGCCGAGGCCTGCTGCTCTATCCTGGCATCGGACAGTGAGGATTGGGCGAGCTCTGTGGACCTCCCCCCTCTCCCCGCGAGCCTTCAGGGAAATGGGCTAGCATTAAGTCACGCCCGTTTCACACATACTCCCTGTGCAGTGCGTATGCGGTGTGTGTTGCGGTGCGTATACGTTACAGGAGCAGCACGCGCTATAGTGCTTTCACATATGCTGCGTTTGCAGTGCGGTACTGATCCGCAGTTTCTGTGTGCCACAAAATCAAAAATGGCTTAGTAATTTTGTTTTTAAATCCAAACGTTAACTTTGACATTGTTTAAGACATTGAAACAGTATGAAAATTAATTTTAATCATTGTGATTCTTTGTTTGACATGTAGTTTCCCCCCGCCCCCTCCCCAAAATATATATCATGTACTTTTCGAGGGGGGAAAAAAATCATATATGATGGCATTGCAACTTTTGGGACGATAATCATACTTTTTTTGTTTTTCTTGACCCTGTAATTTAGCAACCGTTGAACACATTAACTGTAATTATGCGTATATGATGAAATTATTACAGTTTCTTGTCAATCTCTGTTTCTTTTAATGTGAACAATGCGCTGCCACTTTAATTCTTTGCGTGCAGCACAGCAAAAATAGACTTGGTGCGGAAACGTTCTCTGCACTGCTGTATACGCACCGCACCTGCAACGGATCGACGGACCGCACCCGCGTGCAGTGTGAAAGCTCTAACCTGTTAACATGGGTACGTAAAAAAACACGCACCACATACGCACTGCAAACGGAGTATGTGTGAAACGGGCGTCAGAGCTGATGCGTCTGCTCTCACAGGCCGTCGACAACCTCGGCCTCGAGTGGGAGGCGCCCGCGCAGCCTGCGCGCAACCGGCTGGACGGATGGTTCGTGCAAAAGGACCACGCACCGTCACAGTGGAGGCCCGCGCCTTTTCTTCCTGAGCTTCATGAACAAGTCGCAAAGTCCTGGAACGCCTCCTTCGCAGCCAGATTGCGTACCTCTGTCTCTGCAGCATTCTCCACGGTGGACGGTGCGAAAGACAGAGGGTACCTCTCTCTTCCTCCAGTGGAAGCAGCTGTAGCAGCCCATCTTTGCCAACCCTCTGCTGGACGGCGTGCTCAGACGGTGCTACCCTCTAAAGCCTGCCGTGTGACTTCCGCCATGCACAGTCGCTCTTACACCGCCGCTGGGCAGGCTGTATCAGCACTGCACACTATGGCCATACTGCAGATCTTCCAGGCCGACCTTCTCCGTAAAATGGACGAGGAAGGACCGGAAGCTATCAGCGTGCCGGATTTAAGAAGCACTACAGACCTGGCTCTATGCGCTGCGAAATCTGCTGCACAGGCCTTTGGGCGAAACATGGCTTCTCTCACCGTGGCTGAGAGACATCTATGGCTGACGTTATCGGAGATGTCGGACTCGGAGCGCTCTGTGTTCCTAGACGCGCCCATCCTTTCAGCTGGCCTCTTAAGATCTGCCGTCAAGGATTTCGCGGACAGATTCGTCGAGGTTCAGAAGACGTCACAAGCAAAGAAGTACTTCTTGCCAAATCGCTCTAGCTCCGCAGCAGGTCGATCAAAACACATCCGTCTGCTCGGAGCTCTCAGCCGCAGCCGTAGCCCCCCGCCGCCGCTTCTCAGCGCCGCCAGGCCTGAAACCAGAGACAGCGCTCTCGCTCTGCTGGCCGCCACCCCCTCCACACGGGCCCCGCCAAGGATTGAGATAAAGCCCGAGGTCTAAAAAACTTCCTAGCCTCCCTAGGAAAACGACGGTGTTCAAATCCCGCTGTGGCCAGATTTTCACCAAAACTTCTCGCTCGTTCAGTTCCAAACAATGTGACTGTTCCAGTGTATTTTGCAGTAAACAAGCCAGTACCACAGCCCGCTTGCCTGCACACAAACGCCGTTTTTACGGCGACCCAGATAAGTCTCAAAAAGAGTGTATTTTCTGGTATTCCGGTCACGGCCGATGGTGTTATGAGTGTAATAAAAATGCCCACGACTCAGTGCCCATTCCTACACACAGACACAGCCCGCCACAGTACAGGGCTCGCACAAATAAAACCGACTCATGTCGATTGTGCATTAAACGTAGTGAATGTGCCCACGACACAGTGCCCACAAACACTACACGATGCATGTCCCACGGTTTCTGTAAAAACTAAACCAACACACATTCAGTCAGCTCAGGCCGATGGTGTTCTCAGTGCAGTGAGTGTGCCCGCTGTCCCGCGCCCACATTCCCTCACAGACATGTTAAACCCCACAGGGTTCGTCCTGCTCGCTCTCTCTCCACAAACTGTCATAGAGAAATCGAACGCGGTCAGGCTGCCCGCTGTGATCAGCGCGCCCCCCGCCACGAACACTGCAAACACAGTGTTTACTTTTCAGCACACCAGAGCTCTCCATCACCACTACGTTGCGGCGAGAGCCCAGATCTCATTCTACCTCTAGCTATTCATGCAAATGTGTGGGCAAAGCTTCCCGGGGAGTCAGAATGGGTGCTGAACACTATAAAAAGAGGCTATTCTCTGCAGTTCGCTCGACGTCCCCGCCGTTGCACGGCGCGAGTCGAAACAATGGTAAAGAACGAGGTAGCTCATCTACTTCGAGCCGAAATAGCGAAACTACTGAGCAAAGGGGCCATAGAACCTTTATCTCAGGCTCAGAGAAAAGGGGGTCTATACAGCAGATATTTTCTGGT
Organism: Gila orcuttii; assembly: GCA_026230005.1. NCBI lineage: Eukaryota > Metazoa > Chordata > Actinopteri > Cypriniformes > Leuciscidae > Gila > Gila orcuttii. The sequence continues at coordinate 37,423,955 of JAPDVR010000004.1, forward strand.
ACCGAAAAAAGACGGGGGTCTCAGACCCATTCTAGATCTGTGACAGCTGAACAGAGTGCTTGTGAAACGCCAGTTCAGAATGCTTACAACCAGGAAAATCCTTGCGCAAGTTCGCCAGGAGGACTGGTTTATGTCGATAGATCTGAAAGACGCTTATTTCCAAATACAAATAACGTCACGTCACAGGCGGTTCTTGAGATTCGCCTTCGAGGGCCAGGCATATCAATACACAGTCCTGCCGTTCGGCATTTCCCTGGCACCCCTTACATTTACGATGTGCATGGACGCGGCTCTCACACCCCTGAGACTTCGGGGCATGCGATTTTTGAACTACTTGGACGATTGGCTGATTCTAGCTCGATCACACTCAGAGCTCATAGAACACAGGACCATATTACTCGAGCATCTCGAGAATCTGGGTCTCACAGTCAATTGGGCGAAAAGTTCACTGTCTCCCAGTCAGAAAATTTCTTTTCTGGGCACAGAACTGGACTTGCTGTCATTGTCGCCGGAGCGCGGACTGAACATTCAGTGCGCAGCGAAATCCTTCCGCCGCGGCACTATAGTCCCGCTCAAAAGGTTTCAGAAAATGCTGGGCCTCATGGCCTCAGCATCTTCGGTACTCCAGCTGGGTTTGCTTCACATGCGGCCACTGCAGTTCCTCCTCGGGCATGGGCCTCTGGTCTGTTTCGCCTCAAGGTCGATCTGAAATGCGTCTCAGCTCTGGAACCTTGGAAAGCGACCGACTGGTATCAGTCAGGTGTGAGCGTGAGGACTTTCTCGAGTGTGAAGGTGGTGTCCACGGACGCCTCCACCTCGGGGTGGGGAGCGCTGCTCGAGGGCAGACCGTTCTTTGGCCAGTGGTCAGAACGGGAAAAGCTTCTACACATAAACTGTCTGGAAATGATGGCAGTCGACAACGTGCTGAGGTGCCTTTGTCCCCAGATAAAAGGTCACCACGTCTTGGTCCGGTCGGACAACATGTCAGTGGTGGCATATATAAATCACCAGGGTGGCATCAGGTCCCGAAACCTTTACAGGCTGACGGAACGCCTCCTGGTCTGGGCTCAGCACAATCTGCTTTCACTGAAAGCAGCACATGTGCCTGGTCACCTGAATCTGGGACCGGACAGATTGTCCAGAAACAATGTTCCAGCAGGACAATGGTCGCTGCACCCGCAGACGATCCAACTGCTGTGGGAGACATTCGGCAGAGCGCAGGTGGACCTGTTCGCGTCCCAAGAAAACGCTCACTGTCCGAAGTTTTTCTCAAAAAGCAGGGATGCGCTGGCCCACGTCTGGCCCCGCTGCCCTCTCTATGCTTTTCCCCCCGTCTCGCTCCTGCCTCAGGTGTTGGAACGAATCAGGGAGAACGGATGCTCAGTGCTGCTTGTGGCTCCGCTCTGGACGAACCAAGCTTGGTTGCCAGTCCTGATGCAGCTGACCAGCACTGCCCCGTGGCCAATACCGATGAGGAAAGACCTCCTCTCTCAGGCCAAGGGCTTGATTTGGCATCCTCGCCCGGAACTATGGTCCCTACATGCATGGGCCATCAACGGGTACCCGCTAACCTCTCGGAGGGAGTGTTAAACACGATCACGCAGGCTAGAGCCCCGTCTACTAGACGGCTCTATTCCTCAAAATGGTCTGTGTTCTCTGGCTGGTGTCAAGCTCAGGGCTTTTCACCCCTAGACTGCGGGGTTACAGAAGTTCTCTCCTTCCTTCAAGAGCTACTGGATAAGGGCAGGACCCCATCCATGCTCAAAGTTTATGTGGCGGCCATAGCAGCGTTTACTAAACCGGCGTCTGGCCAGTCACTGGGGAGGAACGATCTGGTCGTGTGCTTCCTCAAAGGAGCTAGGTGGCTGAATCCTCCCAGACCCCCTTCAGTCCCCGTGTGGGACCTTTCTACGGTTTTGAAAGCCATGAAAGGTGCCCCATTCGAGCCAATCCATTTGTCAGACATGAAACATTTGTCTTTCAAAACAGTGTTTCTTATGGCTCTCGCTTCAGTGAAGCGCATTGGGGATTTGCAAGTGCTCTCGGTGAGCGCGACGTGTATGGAATTCGGGCCTAATGACTCGAAAGTCAAACTCAAACCAAGGCACGGGTACAGTACGTGCCTAAATCCCTCAACACACCGTTCAGGGCCCAGGTTCTTTTCCTGTCCGCCCTTCCGGTTCACAACGAGGAGAAGGACGTGAGTCTCCTTTGCCCTGTCAGGGCACTGAGAACTTATGTGTCCCGCTCGTCTGTTTTCAGACAGACTGAGCAGCTCTTTGTTATGTTTAGCGGGCGTTCTAAGGGACTAGCCGCATCAAAACAGAGCCTATCCAGGTGGATAGTCGATGCCATAGCGCTGGCTTACATTTCTGAGGGCCTGCAGTGTCCTTTGGGTGTCAGAGCGCACTCCACGAGAGGCGTGGCCTCGTCGTGGGCGTGGTCTAGCGGGATTACCTTGCAGGATCTCTGTACGGCGGCAGGCTGGGCCTCGCCGTCTACATTTATGAGGTTTTATAACCTAGAGGTTCCCGCCTTACAGGCTAAGCTTCTGTCGGTCTAGAAATCAGCACTGTCTGCCCCGTTGCGCTGGCTCAGAATGCTGAGTTTTGTTTGTGCATCGCTCACTGATCAATAGAACAACTCCATGGGTATTGAAAGACCCATATTGCTACCCAGTTCAGGCTGAACATTTTTCACCCTGACTGCGTGGTACACTGTTAATATGATTAGCTCCCGTAGGATGCTATTTATGGAAAATGACGCTTCTAGCCTCTCTTCTCTGACTCTCTGTGAGTCCATGGTGATTATGCACTATATGAGCCCCGGACTACTGCCCTTGGGACTTTGGTGTCGGATCCCAGTACGCACGGCGTTTTACACTGTGTTTCCCTAGCTTAAGATATTACGTAGTACGACTGAACCTCTCGTAAGAGAACGTACTCGGTTACTAACGTAACCTCGGTTCTCTCTAGAAGAGGGAACGAGTACTGCGTATCTTGCCGTGCTTACAACATGCTCTGGTTCGCTTCGCGATGAAAAAACAGTTTGTATCAGCCTGTCGAGCTATATTTATAGGTCACGGCCACGCCTATTTCGGCGGGACGTGATGTAGTGGGCGCGAAACGCCCCCATTGGATATGGCGTTACGCAGGGCCTCTCTCGATAGGCTGCTGCTGTTGCCGTAGGTCAGCCAATAGGCACGCAAGCCGTCCTGCCTATGTCTGCATGCTGCTGCAACGCGTTTTACATTAATTCAAAATTAAGGATAATTTTTTGGCTTCAATATCTCGTGGAAAAGAGGTTTTCCCCTAGTGTAAGATATTACGCAGTACTCGTTCCCTCTTCTAGAGAGAACCGAGGTTACGTTAGTAACCGAGTACGTTATGGGTTGCCACGGCGGAATTATCAGAACAGCCGTTTGGCAGAGGTTTTAAGCCAGATAAACTTCCTGACGCAACCCAACACTAAGGTGCACTAATTTTTCACAATACTCACACTCTCACTTATGTTTGTAATTTACTGTATCCAATCCACCTAACATGTCTTTGGACTGTGAGGGGAAACTGGAGCACCAGGAGGAAATGCTGACATGGGGAGAACAGACAAACACCAACGGTGACCTTCTTTGCTTTCATCAACATTGATAATAATAAGATAATAATTTAAAATTAAATATTTATTGAGCACCAAATCAGCATATCAGAATGATTTCTGAAGGATCACATGACTGGAATAATGACTACTGAAAATTCAGCTTTGGCATTCAATGAACACATTACATTTTAGAATACATTCAAGTAGAAAACAGAAAACATCTTTTAAGTTTCACAGTATTACTGGTTTTACTGTATTTTTAAATAAATGCAGCCTTGGTGAGCATCAGAGACTTGGAACAGAAATCTCACTCAAAGCAGCTTTGGTTGACTGCAAAAGCATATCATATAATAAGCAGAAACCAGCTCTTCGCTATGGCCACTTCTGGCTTATCACGCGGTCTGAACTTGCAGAGTATAACATCATGGATGACTTTTCTTGACTCAAATCAATTTTGGGCAATTCATAAAAGAGATTTTGAGGATACATTCAATCACACAGGCTGAAATTTCACAGTAAACAACATTAAAGTGCATGTGCATGTGATAAGACATCAAATGCACAGATGAAAGATCATGGAAAGCACTTTCTGCTTTCATGATGCATCAGTATAGATTGCCCATATCATCCACTCTGAGTGTCTGAAGCTCTATCAGAGTAATCTTTGGCTTTATAAGACTGAAATATCAGCTCACACCACCAAAATCTCATCACTTATTCTTTGTTCTTTAAAATAAATAATCAGCTTTATTTTACAGTGTTTTAGTTTGGGTAGCCGTCCAGTCTCATGGTTTTTAAATAATGTAGTATGTATGTGTTAATTTATGTATTAATTTTTAACCAAGCAGATATTCAATTGAAAAAGCCAATTGACAACCCTGTCTATCAAATGAGACCAGGCTAGTTTTTTCAGTTCAGGGTTTAATTAGTGGCCCGTAGACCTTGTCTTAAATGTCTAGCATGACTGACTCTGCTGATGCTTCCAGTGGGTTTGGAGGGGCAAACTGACTTGGAAATATCTGCTTCTACATTTAAATGCTGAAAGTCTTTTCTCCTGAGGGGAATTTGCATGCAGGTGGGTGAGACACTCATGAGGTGTGTATGAAGGCATCATACAGATCAGCCTGTCAGGAATGGGTTTTGGCTTTCTCTCCTGGGGAAAATGGACCAATAATGTTGATGGTTATCAATGCTTGCTTGATTGGGGGGAATGTTGCATGATTTTATGGTGGTGCCTCAGGTGACATAGATAATGGGAATTTTCCCTGTAGGCAGAATAGCACTACAGGGGGGTTAAGCACATTCTGATTATTTGGGAAACCTTGATCTCTGGCAGAGAGGCAGAGTCTGCTCAACACTGCTCCCTACAGGTCTTCAGATCAGCAGCCTGAGGATTTGTTAAAAGCCACCTCATGTTGAAACGTGGTCTGCCATGTCCTAAGGGTCAGCAGAGGAAGGAATGATTATTGATTCACAAGCTGTCTGTTAAGGCATCAGCCGCCCAAATCTTTCAGTAAAGGTGTATTAGTGAATTCCTGTGATGCACATGTATGAAGATCACATTTCAGTTCATACAGGAGTTATTCGGTATTCCTGTGTCATTCATTGCACACTGTATACACATTCCGGCATACATTTATATTATAAATGCTCTTGGACAAACACTGTAGAGCAGTTCTAAATCAATCCTGATCTCACAGGAATGTAACACTTTCTTTTACCCTGCAGTCTCTGCTAGGTTGTATCCGGAAAAAGAAAGCTACAAAAAGCCCTCATTTTTCCAGTCCATTCAGTCAGAGCCAAGGTCTATTTTCCTGCTGGGATCTGATCAGCAGTAAACACAGGGTATTTTACATTATTCTATGTTAAAGATTAATATCTAACTGCATGTGGTCTTGTGGCCCTGGGTTTACACCTGCATCATTCACATTCACTTTGTGTTTTTGTGTGGTGCATGATGAAGGAATAGAGGGAAGTAACTAATGAGAGAAATGTGCAACCGAGCTGTGTTTCTTGCGAAAATAAAGTGTTACTCAGTTGAATGTTTCCTTTAATATAGGTAATCAATTATAATATGTGCGAAATCACAAAATGATAATTAGTTTACACAGAGTGGAACTTGAATCCAAGAGTGAAACTGTTTAAATCACCTTGATTCAGTTGGATTTACTGAAAATATGTGTTTGTGTGCATTGCATGTTGTCACGTGTTGACTAACATGCGTGAAATCTAAGTTCAATAAAGAGTATTTTAATAAACAATGTGAAGACATAGGAGAAATTAGAATAGCAACTACTAGGAAGCTAACTAAAATCAGGCAAACAAGAACAGATCAAACAGGTAGTAAAATGGAACTGTAACAGGACATATCAAGCTTGACAATCTATAGTTCACTCCATTATTCTATGTTGCTTCATAAAGGCCTCGTAAAAAAACATTTTTAAAAAATGAATCAGACAATATTTGGCTATTTTAAAATTATCTGGCTGGTAACTATGTCTGCTTGGTGAAATAACAGAGAAGTTTATCTCTCTCCAAATTCTACTGCCAGCTTTGCCAGCAGATAATCATCCCTTTTTTAGGACACAGTGTTCTAAAGATAATTTTGTAAAATCCACATAAGTTTTACGGATCTTTATTGGAAAGAGTTTAAACAACGCTGTCCCTACTGCAGGGAGGCATGAGGACTGCAGATGTGGCCAGAGCAATAAACTGCAATGTTTGTAAGACGCCTAAGAAAGTCCATGAGGATGAGATGCACTGTACTTAAAGCAGCTGCTGAACATATCACATTCCGACTGCTGCTTTTGATATTGAAAAGAACCCCCCCCCCCCACCCATCATCTAATGCTCATGTCTGTGACAGCCACCCATCTTTCTAGATATGGTTATTGGCCATTTAAAAACACATATTGATCATTATCTCCATATTTTCTGCTGATTTTTACAGTAAAGAAATAGACTCAGCATGAAACTAATTGCACCTTCACATCTACTTCATAGCACTGTGCTGCTTATGCAGGCATTATGAATGCTGTAACCCATTAATGGTTGCCAAAATAAATATGTGCTGATTACATGTGCGCAGAGATACAGTGTGCTCAAACGTATGCTTATTTGTATTAATTTAAATAGGCCTAAGTTCTGAGCGTTTTGCTGTTATTTCCCAGCTTGTTCACGTTTATGTGATTAAAATTGAACCTAAGTCTGAGAAATTTGTATCTGGACTCATAGCTCTCTACGCCCAGGCCTTGGGGTAGAATGGAAACCTTTCATCACTTGTTTCTAACCTTGGGAAACAACAGATAAAGATGTCACTCTAAGCTCCCGCCAAGAGGAAAAGTCACCTGATAAAGTATGCAATATCTGTCTGCCTCCGGAGAAAAACAGAGGATGTTAAAACCAATCTCAGCCTACTGCATTCTTTCCACTATGAACATAATCTTTTCAGCTCAGAAATGTCAGCTGCAACGATGCAAGACATGTTAGCTGGTGGCACAGCTGCCAAAGCAAATTGATAAATTGATTAACATCTTTTGCCTAAAGTTACTGCAAATTTTGAATAGGAGATACAGTGTTCTCTTTGATGTTGCCCGTGTTGATTAAAGACAGATGAGTGCACATTAAGGGTATTTGCACCAGATTGTATCAAACTGTTTCTTTCTTATCTTCACAATTTTCACATGAGCAAATTTGCATAGTCAAAGAGCTCTGAATTATTTATTCAGGATGGGTTATGTTTTATTTCAGCAACACAGAACCTTTCAGCACAAGGTACCACAAACATGTAAAATGTAAACTATTAACAAACAGAATGTACGAACACAACAGAACATTACACACGTTTAAAACACATCGTTACAGAGTGTAACAGTCCGGAAGTTCAAATTCCATTCATGTTCTTCATGGGGAATTGATTTTTGATGATAACTTATTAGAAAAACTTACTCTGAGATTTCAGATTGGTAAACGACACATAAGCCTGCATTTTTTGTTTTACATTTATTATTATTATTATTATTATTATTATTATTATGTGTTTAACAGACGAATTCCTAGTCAATGGAATTGTAGGGTTTTTTTCCCCTGATTAAAAAAAATCATTAATGCTGTTTTTCATCTTGTAGCTGGTTGGTTTTGTTCATGGCTTATAACTCTTTAACAAGACTATGGCAAAAAATAAACTGGAAAAACACAGTTCTGGAACAAAGGCAGCTGGAAAAATGGGTAGGCACTGTTGCACTCAATAAAACCAGAAAAACAGACACTCTACTTTCTACAATCAAGCCGCTTTGGCATTACAATGACTATTTATATCTGATAAATGTACCTGTCAATCAGAAGAAAATCAAGTTTAACATATGTTTTGAAGCAAGTTTAAGCTTTTGCTCCCTCCAGCAATGAAAAGCTTTCCAGATGTTAAATCTTGTCTTGCTTACTTTTTGGTTACATCACTTTTTGGCCTCTTCATTTCCCTCTGTCTTTATATTACTTTGCTTGGTTCTTGATCAATTTTGTTAAACCATAATAAGATCAACAGCAATTAGGAATTGTACTATAGAACAGCTTGCACAAGCTTGTACTTCATTCAACTATCTAACTAATTACCTGTAATATTTAAAAAAAAAAAAAATAATAATAATAATAATAATTATGTAGGCTATGCTCTATTGGAGGCCTGTGTGAACATTAACATAAGAATTCTGTCTCAGGTCATTGGTTATCGTATGTATGTTGCAGGCTTATGCTAAAGCTTACATCAATCTACACTCTATACACCATTATGACAACATTGTCAATTTATTAAAAAGGAAAAACTGAAATAATTGCATTGCATAAGTATTCATACCATTAACTCAGTACTTAGTTGAAGCACCTTTACAGCCTCAAATCTTTTTTGACAAGCTGCAACAAGCTTTGCACATGCATTTGGGGATTTTTTTAGCCATTCTTCTCTGCAGATCCTCTCAAGTTCTGTCAGGTTGGATGGGGACAGTCGGTCGACAGCTTTTCAGGTTTCATTCACATAGTTGTCCAATAACCACTCTTGATTTGTCTTAGCAGTGTGTTTAGGGTACCTGTCATTTTGGAAGGTGAACCTTCTGCACAGTCTGAGGTTCTGAATGCTCTGGACCAGGGTTTCATTAAGGATATCTCTATATTTTCCTATATCGAGTTTTCTTTCTACCCTGACAAGTCCTCCAGTCTTGCCTCGGAAAAACACCCCCACACAATGATGCTGCCACCACCATGCTTTACGGTTGGGATATTATTGAGTATACTCTCATCTTGCTCAATTTTTGGTCCCATCACTTTTTGGCCTTTTTATTTCCCTCTGTCTTCATTTTCCTTTGCTTGGTTGTTGATCAGTTTTGCATCCTCCAAACTAAAAATGGCTCTAAGTTCACGCTCTCAGCTTTCCCCTATGTTCTGCCTGCTGTGAATTCGCAAAATGATTATAAAGCTCAAGGTGTGATTAGTTAAACACAAAGCTGCAAATCGATGCCCCTTTTTACAGAGAGAGTTGGGCTGTCAGTCTGTAACAGAGATCTCTATGATATCCCAGGACAGTTATACAATTTTATAGCTAATTTCAGTGAGTGCGATCATTTTCTGCACACCGTTCCAGTAAATGAAAATATATGTGAAATTCTTAGAGCACTACTTGCAAATTAATCTGCAAGTGAGACCTCATTACGCACAACAAAATATTGATTTAAATTTAATTTTAATGACAGCAAGGTCTTTAAAAAAAAACATTATGTAAATTCAAATAGCTTGTTATGGAAATAACAGATTTCTATATGTATAAAGCAGATTGACCTGGGATCCTTTATTTTTTAACCAGCTGCACAGTGACAGCAGAGACAGTTGGTTGCTGTCTAGGTTAAGACCTTTGGCTGATGGATGCAGCATCATTGAGGAGGGCAGGCAACTATGTGTCATGGAAAACAAACATGCATACTCAAACACCCAGGATAACATATTCAAACATGTTGCGGCTACGGGACAAACAAGCTGTCGTGACAAGAAAATTCTTATCAGGCTCATGGCTGAGAAGGTGAGACAGTCAGTTGCTAATCATGTTTTGCCCAGTGAAAGAAGATTTGAGCTGAATATCAATGTGAGATCCTTGAGGTGAACCTGTATCCAGTTCATTTTGACCAGTGACCTAGTTTCTCCTTTCAGGCTCCCCTAGTCTGAAGCATAATTAAATGTATAAAGGAAAATGTATAATCTAAGCAGACATTAATGCCATTTGGTGTGGCACTAAAACCTATATAGCCTAATGTGTCGAAATTATTTTTTGGTTAGTCTGTGTTTGTTAGATGAAGGAAAATCTCTAAAATGAAAGAAAATGCTAAAATCTAATTGGATGACCCTGAGAGCTGTTCTCCTTGACATGAAGGAAATGAAAAGCATACATTTTTTATAGTCTTCTCCATCTCTGAGTGAAAGAATGTATAGAACAATGGCTGAATATAGCCCGAAATCATTTTCAGTGTCCGTTACTGTACATTCTTCATATCTGTTGCATAAACCAAGGGCAACAGAGCACAGTAGAGGATCACTGTTTCCCAGTGTCACTCCTCTAATACATTGAAGATCTGTTAGTAAATATGAGAAAAATAACCAATAATATTTTATGATCACTCTCTTAAATCGCTCAGAATTCATGCAGGGACATCCAACGCTGAGTTTCTTTAACTAATCACATTTATATGTTTGCAAGCAATAAAGATGAATTAAATATTCTCCAGCAAACTCTTCAAAATGCTCTGCTCCTAAATTATTTACCGTGTTGTAAACTTTTTATGCCACACAAATGTAAGCATGGGTCCACAATGGCAGTTTTATCAAAGCCTGCTGTTTGGACAGCTCCTTTGAAGTGAACTATAATCAAAGTTTTAGAAGAAATGTTTCACATAAAGTTGTTACCAAAAGCTAGGGCTGCTTAAAAGAAATATTCACTGCCAAATTAAAATTATATTATCATTTACTCACTCTCATGTCGTTCCAATACTTTGGTTGTACTATATAGCTGCATCCGAAAGCACATGGATACTACGTTTGATAAAAAACTTATCATTAAAAAAGCATATAGTACGCTTGCTGCATATGTTTTATGCAAGATGTCACATGAACAGACAGGAAAACGTACTCGGTTACTAACGTAACCTCGGTTCTCTCTAGAGAGGGAACGAGTACTGCGTAATATCTTACGCTATGGGGAAAACCTCTTTTCCACGAGGTATTGAAGCAAAAAATTATCCTTAATTTTGAATTAATGTAAAACGCTGTGCAGCAGCATGCAGATATAGGCAGGACGGCTCGCGCCTATTGGCTGCCCTGCGGCAAACAGCAGCAGCCTATCAAGAGAGGTGCGAAATTGCACCCTTTTCTGGCGGGACGTGACAAAATGGGCGCGAAATGCCCCCATAGGATTATGTCACGTCCCGCCAGAAAAGGGTGCAATTTCGCCCTATAAATATAGCTCGATAAGGCTGGTACACTGGTTTTCATCGCCGAAGCGACCCAGAGCTGTGTATGCACGGCAAGATACGCAGTACTCGTTCCCTCTCTAGAGAGAACCGAGGTTACATTAGTAACCGAGTACGTTCTCTTACGAGAGTATCTCTCTGCGTAATATCTTACGCTATGGGGAACACAATGCAAAACGCCGTGCGTACTGGGATCCGACACCAAAGTCCCAAGGGCAGTAGCCCGGGGCTCATGTAGTGCATAATAACCATAGACTCACAGAGAGTCGGAGAAGAGAGGCTGCAAGCATCATTCCCCATGAAATAGCATCCTATAGGGGCTAGTTATGTTAATAGTGTTTCACACAGACAGGGTGAACGTGTTCAGCCTGAACTGGTTAAAATTACGGGTTATTCAACACCCATGGAGCCGTGTTATCGCTCAGTGAGCGATGCACAAGCAAAACTCAGCATCTGGGCCGGCACAGCGGGGCAGATAACACTGAATTCTATACCGACAGAAGCTTGGCTTGTAAGGCGGGAACCTCTAGGTTATAAAACCTTATAAATGTAGACGGCGAGGCCCAGCCCGCAGCCGTACAGATATCTTGCAAGGTAACGCCACTATACCATGCCCACGACGAGGCTACGCCTCTCGTGGAGTGCGCTCTGACACCCAAAGGACACTGCAGGCCCTTAGAAGTGTAAGCCAGTGCTATGGCATCGACTATCCATCTGGATAGGCTCTGTTTTGATGCGGCCAGTCCCTTGGAACATCCGCCAAACAAAACGAAGAGCTGGTCGGTCTGCCTGAAGGCAGACGAGCGGGACACATAAGCTCTCAGTGCCCTGACAGGGCAAAGGAGACTCGCATCCTCCTCCTCATCTTGAACCGAGAGAGCGCACAGGGAAATCACCTGGGCTCTGAACGGTGTGTTGAGGGATTTGGGCACGTACCCGTGCCTCGGTTTGAGTATGACTTTTGAGTCATTAGGACCAAACTCCATACATGATGCGCTTACTGAAAGCGCTTGTAAGTCCCCTATGCGCTTCACTGAAGCGAGAGCCAAAAGAAACACCGTTTTGAAAGACAGATGCTTCATGTCTGACAAATGGATTGGCTCGAACGGGGCACCTTTCATGGCTTCCAAAACCGTAGAAAGGTCCCACACTGGGACTGAAGGAGGTCTAGGAGGGTTCAACCTCCGAGCTCCCTTGAGGAATCGCACGACTAGGTCGTTCTTCCCCAGTGACTGGCCAGACACAGGTTTTGTAAACGCTGCTATAGCCGCCACGTACACTTTGAGCGTGGATGGGGTTCTGCCCTTATCCAGCAGCTCTTGAAGGAAGGAAAGCACTTCCGTGACCCCGCAGTCTACGGGTGAAAAGCCCTGAGCTTGACACCAGGCAGAGAACACAGACCATTTCGAGGAGTAGAGCCGTCTTGTAGACCGGGCCCTTGCCTGCGTGATCGTGTTTAGCACTCCCTCCGGGAGGATAGCGGGTACCCGTTGATGGCCCATGCGTGCAGGGACCATAGATGGGGGCGAGGATGCCAAATCGAGCCCTTGGCCTGGGAGAGGAGGTCTCTCCTCATCGGTATTGGCCACGGGGCAATGCTGGTCAGCTGCATCAGGACTGTAAACCAAGCCTGGTCTGTCCAGAGCGGAGCCACAAGCAGCACTGGGCATCCATTTTCCCTGATCCGTTCCAGCACTTGAGGCAGGAGCGAGATGGGGGGAAAGCATAGAGGGGACAGCGGGGCCAAACGTGGGCCAGCGCGTCCTTGCTCTTGGAGAAATATTTCGGACAGTGAGCGTTCTCGTTGGACGCGAACAGGTCCACCTGCGCTCTGCCGAATGTCTCCCACAGCAGTTGGATCGTCTGAGGGTGCAGCGACCATTCCCCTGCTGGGACATTGTCTCTGGACAGCCTGTCTGGTCCCAGATTCAGGTGACCAGGCACGTGCGCTGCTCTCAGTGAAAGCAGGTTGTGCTGAGCCCAGACCAGGAGGCACTCCGTCAGCCTGTAAAGGTTTCGGGACTTGATGCCGCCCTGACGATTTATGTACGCCACCACTGACATGTTGTCCGACCGGACCAAGACGTGGTGACCCCTTATCTGGGGACAGAAGCGCCGCAGCGCGTTGTCGACTGCCATCATTTCCAGACAGTTTATATGTAGAAGCTTTTCCCGTTTTGACCACTGGCCAAAGAACGGTCTGCCCTCGAGCAACGCTCCCCATCCCGAGGTGGAGGCGTCCGTGGACACCACCTTCATGCTCGAGGGAGTCCCCAGACTCACACCTGACTGGTACCAGTCGGTTTTCTTCCAAGGCTCCAAAGCTGAGACGCATTTCAGACCGACCCAGAGGCGAAACCCGCGCTTTCAGCCATAGCTGCAGTGGGCGCATGCGAAGCAGCCCCAACTGGAGCACTGAAGCTGCTGAGGCCATGAGACCCAGCATTTTCTGAAACCTTTTGAGCTGGACAGTTGAGCCGCGGCGAAAAGATTTCGCGGCGCGCTGAATGTCCTGTGTGCGCTCTGGCGACAGATGCGCTGTCATAGATAGCGAGTTCAGCACTGTTCCCAGAAAAGATATTTTCTGGCTGGGAGACAGCGAGGTCTTCGCCCAATTGACTGTGAGACCCAGATTCTCGAGATGTTCGAGTAATGTGGCCCTGTGTTCTATGAGCTCTGATTGTGATCGAGCTAGAATCAGCCAATAGTCCAAGTAGTTCAAAATTCGCATGCCCTGAAGTCTCAGGGGTGCGAGAGCCGCGTCCATGCACTTCGTAAAAGTACGGGGTGCCAGGGACAGGCCGAACGCCAGGACTTTGTATTGGTATGCCTGGCCCTCGAAGGCGAATCTCAAGAATTGCCTGTGACGTAACGCTATTTGTATTTGAAAATAAGCGTCCTTCAGATCTATCGACATGAACCAGTCTCCTTGGCGCACTTGCACGAGGATTTTCCTGGTTGTAATCATTCTGAACTGACGCTTCGTGAGCGTTCTGTTCAACCGTCGCAGATCTAGAATGGGTCTGAGACCCCCGTCTTTTTTCGGTACCAGAAAATACCTGCTGTATAGACCCCCTTCGCTCTGAGCCTGAGATAAAGGTTCTATAGCCCCTTTGCTCAGTAGTTTCGCTATCTCAGCTCGAAGTAGGTGAGATACTTCGTTTTTTACCGTCGTTTCGACTCGCGCCGCGCAACGGCGGGGGCGTCGAGCGAACTGCAGCGAATAGCCTCTTTTTATAGTGTTCAGCACCCATTCTGATACCCCGGGGGGGTGCGCTGATCACAGCGGGCAGCCTGACCACGCTCGGCTTCTCTCTGACGGGATGTGGAGAGAAGGCGAGCGGGGCGAGCCCCGTGGGGTTCGGCATGTCTGTGAGGGAATGTGGGCGCGGGATAGCGGGCACACTCGCTGCACTGAGAACACTGTCGGCTCGCGCCAACTGAAAATGTGTTGGTTTCCTTTTTACAGAAATCATGGGACATGCTTCGTGTAGTGTTTGTGGGCACTGTGTTGTGGGCACGTACACTACATTTATTGCACAATCGACATGAGTCGATTTTTTTTTTTTTTGCTAGCCCTGTATTGTGGCGGGCTGTGTCTGCGTGTGGGAATGGGCACTGAGACGTGGGCATTCTTACAACACTCATAACACCATCGCCCGTGGCCGTGGCCGGAATTCCAGAAAATAGACTCTTTTTGGGATTTATCTGGGTCGCCTTAAAGCTGGCTTTTGTGTGCAGGCAAGCGGGCTGTGGTACCAGCTTGTTTACTGCAAAATACACTGGAACAGTCACATTGTTTGGAACTGAACGAGCGAGAAGTTTCGGTAGAGTCTGGCCGCGGCGAGACTTAAACACCCTGGGCCTTAGCTGACTGTATGTGTGTTGGTTTCTTTTACAGAAAACGTGGCACATGCAGTGTGTAGTGTTTGTGGGCACTGGCTTGTGGGCACATTCACTATAATTAATGCACAATTGACATGATTCGAACTCATTTGTGCGAGCCGTGCACTTTGGCGGGCTGTGTTTGTGTGTAGAAATGAACACTGGGCTGTGGCATTTTTAAAACACTCATAACACCATCGGCTGTGGCCGGAATACCAGAAAATACACTGCTTACATGATTTTTCTGGGTCGCCGTGGAAACGGCATTTGTGCGCAGGCAAGCGGGCCATGGTACCGGCTTGTTTACTGCAAAATACACTGGAACAATCGCATTTTCTCGGAACTGAACGAGTGAAAAGTTTGGGTGTAAGTCTGGCTGCGGCGAGACTAAATTTTTATCCGCTGCGAGAGCTGGGCTTGAACACGGGTCTCCCGTGCGAAGGCTTTGGGTTTCGCCACTGAGCCACAGGGGGAAATGACAAAAGCTTAAAATAGTCCGAGCAGATAAAGAGCGTCATCACAGTTTTGTGTGTGTCGGCGTTTGTTTGCAGGCGTGCGTGTAATACAACAGGCTCATTGCTGCAATATTGACATTTTCAGCCGCTCAAACTAAGAGGAGCTGAGAAATGTTTGAGAAATGGAGATTGGTCCGGCCTCGGCGGGACTAAAAACACACTATTTCCTCATTTCGCCGGTGACGCATGCCCACGGGGGGCGGGGTAGCTTTCTTATAACGTAAAGAAAGCTAGCCGCGGTTTTGAAGCTGGCCTTCTCTACAGATGCAGCTATCTCGTCGTCATTAATGGCGGAAGCGGGGGCGCGCGGCGGCCGTTGTCCGTCAGCGAGCGACTCGAGTGAAGCTGGTGAAGCTGGCGGGCGAACCGGCGAGCTATCACGGGCTGGAGAAGGCTCGGGGGCTATTTCGTCGACCTCAATAGAGGAAGCGGCGGCAGACAGCGGCCGCTGTCCGTCGGTGAGGGACTCGAGCGATGCCGGCGAAGCTGGCGGGCGAACCGGCGAGCTTTGGCGGGCAGGAGAAGGCTTGGGAGCGCGCTGAGCACGGCGCTTTTTACGGTGCGGCGCTACAGCGGGCTGAAGTGCAGGCTCTGAGAAGGATGCCAGGCGAGTCCTCAGAGTCACCATAGGCAGTAGCTCACAGTGAGGGCATCCGCCGTCGACGAGAGCGAGAGCCGCATGATCCTCACCCAGGCAGGAAACGCAGATAACATGACGGTCCCCGTCGCTGAGTGTGGCTCGGCACGAGCCGCAGGATCTTTGCATCTTGAAAAAGACGCAGCTCTTTTAGCAGAGAGAGAGAGACAGTGAAAAAATGTGTGTCGCAGCGGCGAACACACACACACACACACAGTTTGAAAAGGATATAACGGCGGAAAGCGTAGCAGGTACGGCGGCTAAAGGCGGCGATGCCAGCGACTTCAGACTCAATGGCTCGTCCCGCTGTGTGCTTTTTCTCAGACGGCGTGGCTTCTCACTCCGGATCCAGCGATGCGTGATGCTTCGCTGAAGAGATGAAAAATCAGTGTACCAGCCTTATCGAGCTATATTTATAGGGCGAAATTGCGCCCTTTTCTAGGGGGACGTGACAAAATGGGCGCGAAATGCCCCCATAGGATTATGTCACGCAGCACCTCTCTCGATAGGCTGCTGCTGTTTGCCGCAGGGCAGCCAATAGGCGCGCGAGCCATCCTGCCTATATCTGCATGCTGCTGCACAGCGTTTTACATTAATTCAAAATTAAGGATAATTTTTTGCTTCAATATCTCGTGGAAAAGAGGTTTTCCCCATAGCATAAGATATTACGCAGTACGAGAGATACTCTCGTAAGAGAACTGGTTTTATCGCATCCCCTTGCCGGAGAAAGTTTTAACAGCAGTTTAAACTAAAGGCGATAGCTATGGACTAACCTAGCTAGTTCTTTTTTTATTGTTGCTGTTTTGTTTTGTTTTTTTAAATCTGAATGTTAGTGAAAAGAAGAAAGAAAAACATTAATTTGTCAACCTGCAAATGCAATGAACATTGGTTATGCTCATCTTTGGTAGCTCCTTTAAAGGCATCTTGAATTAAACAGCATATTGAATGAAGCGTGACCTGAAGCGATGAGACCTGTTTTACAGAATACAGAAGTTCTTCGTGCATAACCCGCATTATTAATGCAATTCGGGTTTACATCCGCCATATTGGCATTGTCATGTGACCAGTGGTGTCAGTTCAAAAACAGCTGATGACTAAAAATAAAAATGTCAAGACTCTAGACATTACTTTGTGAAGACAGTGGCATAATACAGTGACATAATATGGGATTTCTTTCTATCCTGACGAGTCTCCCAGTCCCTGCCGCTGAAAAACAAACATGGTATTGTACAGATGATGAACAGTGCCTGGTTTCCTCCATACATGAAGCTTGGAACTATCAGAACATCAGACCAGAGAATCTTGTTTCTCACAGTCTGAGAGAGACCTTTTGGTGCTTTTCTTTTTTTGTTGTTGTTGCAAATTCCAAGTGGGTTTTCATGTGTCTTCACTGAGGAGAGGCTTGAGTCCAAGATCTGTCTCGATGTGGGCAGTTCCATTGACTTCTCGACTTTTATGTCTCTGATATGCATATTCAGCTTTTAAACCTTTTATTGAGAGGTGCTTCTCAATAAAATATGAATACTTTCGGCACCGTATTTAAAACATTGACTACAGAATTTTCTTTTAATATTAAAACGAAACGAACTATAAACCTGGCAGCATGAGATAATGTAATAATGTTATTTAATGTTTGTAATTAAATGCTACAAAATATTTTTTTATAATAAGAGCAGGTTGCATTTTCACCCTAAAGTGTCAGTTGTGTGACTTCCTTACATTTATTTTAGTGGCAAAAAACGGTCTGTTATAGCTACTGCTTGATGTTGCAAAGTGGTAGCCTATTTGATGTCCATAGCCTAATCATAAACACAGTTTAGCACTAACAGTTTTACTAACTTTGTCTGAATAACTTTGTTAATCTCGCATATTCACAAGAAATACTGCAGCTTATGCAGTGAACAATAAGTTGAATATTTCCCTGGATTGACTGATGGTACCTTATGGATGGTGGATGGTCCCTCCATAAAAGTTGAAATCCCCTGGAATAGACTAATCACTAATTATTAGTAGTATTAATAATAATAATAGTGACGGAACTATTTGGATATTATGAAATATTGATTCAGTTATGATATTTTCTCTTCTGTATGTGACTTTTGAAAAACGCCTGCTTTAGAACTGCATTTCCCATAATACCTCGCGGTGTGACTGTCACGTTACCCATAAGGCTGTTCGCCCTCTATCTCCAGGCACAGACAGGAAGGTCGTTGAGAGTCAGACTCAGGTCGAGCAGATCTCATACACTTTAGCAGTAAACGATGCTCGGACAAGCCGTGCGACGATTCGCCACCTCTGCGGTGCGCTCCAGTCACTATGCGGAGGGACCAGGAAAGGTGAGGAGATTTTAAGATATTACCAAAATTAGTCCGTTCTTGTTTAAAGCTTCAACGCCTGTAGCAATAGCAGCTATGCCTAATCGGCACAGGCCTGGGTTCATCTGAAGCCCGACCGGAGTCCTTTTAAGTGTTTAGTTAAAAGTGAACACATGGGTTTGCACATAGAGTCGGTTAAGCTTATATAAATAGTTGAATTAAGTGTTAAACAGTGATTGTAATGTATCTGTAAGGGCGGAATGCAGGAGTTTCCTTAGATTAGCTTAGCACAGCATAGCATTTGATCTGGCCACCGCGCCTGTGTAAGTTAGGTTAAGCGCTTGTTTTAGATGAAGGAAGACCTTCAATGATTTTCAGTGTGAATACATTCATGTACTTTTATTTATGATTCAAAGAGGTTGACTTGTGTTACAATAGTGTTTAATTATCTTGAATTTGCATTAGTGCGCCTGCTGCTTGATATATTGTCTTTATCCCACGGTCATGGAAAAGCTGGAAATATCAGTAACGTCAGGCATGGAAATTAATAAATCTTAAATCATGGTAATTTTATATTGTTAATATACAGATTAAGTTATGTTTAACTCTTAAATGTATCAATTGGCAATGTAACGACTGTCTGACAGTGTGAACAGTCAAAGACCGTATTCAGTTTAATTAAATTTAAGGAAGCATGGCTTCAATTATAAAATCAATAAACTCATGAACCATAAGGAAATCTTTATGGTAATCTACATTAATTTTCCTTAATGTGGTTTCAGTAATTCTCAAAATATTTTTTTGCAGAACCTGCCGTTCTCAGTAGAAAACAAGTGGAGACTCCTTGGCATGATGGTGCTGTTCTTTGGCAGTGGATTCGCTTTCCCCTTCATCGTTGTCAGGCATCAAATCCTGAAGAAATGAAGCTCCTATCAGTCGCACATTGTAAGTAACTTTGCATCAGACACGTTCTGAGCACAAGTACTTCATGACTCTAAATGAACTTTAATGTTCTTTATCTCTATTCAAATTTGAACATGGTCACACTGTGAACCATTCCAAACAATATTCAGTTTAGGACACCATTGTTTGTTCTCTTCTTACACTGCTCCTTTGTGCTTTGTTTTTTAGGTCAGTGCGATTCTTTTGCAACACAGCTCTCAGTTTCTTCTGGTGTGGATCCTGTAATGTTATTGTAAATAAAATGACCAATTACATTTACTATGTTTTTCTCCTTTTTTATACCACGCTTTCCTGTGAAAACTGAAATATCCTGGCTTTTTTCATGATAACAGAGGTCTAGGGGCTAGGAAACTACCATATAAGTTTCAAAACAGTCAATCAACAGACAAATCCACACAGCCTGCGTGAAGTAGCTGTGCCTTTTCACGAGCCGTTGTGACTTCTGTAAAAATGTGATGTCAGAACTACTCAGTCACCGCCTTCAGTCATCACCCTGAGCACTGCCCACCGTCAGGAAACTACATCATTGCACAGGCTTCCGAACAACATTAATATAAGAGACCAGTGGCTAATGTTTATTTATTCAGAAATGCCACAGCAATTTAGTTCGACCTTAACCGTCTATTCTGCATATTTCACAAGTGACTGCTTCGTCAATCAGGCACAGTTCAATTCTGCTTTTTCACAGAAGCTATTCCTCAAAAATGCTGCAGTTCGTAGTTTTACAAGTTTGCCTAGGGCATCAATTGCATTAATTGCATCAATTGCAAAAGCATATGTTCTCGCGTTCTGTGGGCATCCTTGCACGTTTACTACAAGTACACCTTTTGCAGAAAAAAGTAACATTGTAAAAGAAATTGTAGCATGTCAACTTACTGTATAAGTAGGAAGGTATCTCAAGGTATGCTGGTTCCAAAAACGCATCTTGGAGTAAGTTCTTCTAACTCGGAGTATGTTTATGGTTGACACACCAGGCATTCTCAACAGAGCGATGAATCATTCAATGAGTCACCATAGAAACTGACGCTAAGATAAAGTGTGATATACTACTACTTTTGTTAAATGCTGGTTTACATAGTGCATATCGCCACCTATTTGGCGGTTGTGCAATCTTTTCTTTTAATAATCTTTAATCACTGTGAATATGAACGATATTGTTTGTTTGATGCTAATTATATAATGAAAAGAAAGACTGGTTAAACTACAGTCTGTGCTTGCAAAGATAACATGGCTTGTATATGTTTATTTTTTGTTAAGTAATTCTGTTTCCAGATTGCTTGAAATGTAAGATTTATATCATAGGCATTTTATTATAGATTATAGCATAGAAAACGTCCTATTACAAAAAAAAAAAAAAAAAAACTTCGGACTGCAGATCAACAATGTGTGAGATGAGAATTATATAGCTATATATTATAATAAAATTAACATTACCTTTTATTAATAGCACTTTATATATCAATATAACTTTATACAGTATATCAAGTATTGTGAGCAATCTGTCATGCCCACTGGACCCTCATCAATAGGGCACGCATTCGCTGAACACCTCTGAATTAAATTAATCCTGTTTTTGGAACCGAATGTTGAGGTTATCCACTTACTTAATCTTAATCATACCCAGTATGTCACATAACCTGCTTTTCTGGAATACACCCCTGGTTCTGTCCACATAACTAATTTTAAAACTTAGTTTTATTTGTCCACAGCACATTTTTCCAAAATAATGCTGGCCTGTCAGATGAGCCTTTGCATACCTCAAACTACAGAATAGCCTTTTACTGCATCACCCTTTTACATTAAGCTGTTCTTTGTGCAAAGTGCACTGGTGTGGAATGATGTACAATGACACTATCAGCAGCAAGATGTTCTTGGAGCTCTTTGGATGTGATCTGTGGTTTGTCAATGATCATTCTTCTGACCAATCTTTGCCTTGGAGATTTTTTTCTTTTTTTTTTTTGGCCTACCACATCTTTTCTTCACAAGAACTATTCCATGGCCTTCCATTTTCTAACAATTTGTCTAACTGTGGAGACAGCCCTTAAACCTTTGTGATAACTTTTTGCATCCTTCTAATTCACATTGACAAATTATCCTAGTTTATGGGTCATTAAGGAGTTCGTTTGAGTTTCCCATGTTGCTACTTTCCTATAGACTAGTCTAGTCTATAGGAAAGTAGCAACATGGGAACCACTGGACTAGAGAATCAACTAGCAAATACCTTAAATTTCCATTTTCATGATTGGCTGCACTTGTGTTTGCAGTCTAAGATTCATTGAGCCAATCAAATCAACTGTGTTGCTATTAATCAGGATTAAGTGACTATGTGTTCAAATCGACGCAATTGAAAGGGTGCCTAAACTTTTGCACAGCCTGTTTCTCACATTTGATTTTATTTCATACTCAATACTGCTACATTAAGAATGTTTGTCAGTAAAGTGTCACATTATCCAGATTTCTCCAGAAACTGAATGATAAATTATTATGCACCCTCAGAGGGGTGCCCAAACTTTTGCATGAAAACCTGTGGAGATTTTAGATGTTCACAGATGGTTTTATGCACATACAGAACTCCAGGAGAATGAAAATGAAAATAAAGCCACTGCGACACATTTTTTCACTGTCTCTCTCTCTCAGCTAAAAGAGCTGCGTCTTTTTCAAGATGCAAAGATCCTGCGGCTCGTGCCGAGCCACACTCAGCGACGGGGACCGTCATGTTATCTGCGTTTCCTGCCTGGGTGAGGATCATGCGGCTCTCGCTCTCAATGAAAATAAAAGGCATTCTACAACAGTGTGATGACAACATAATATTCAAATGGGAACGTCAGCTGGAATTTTAGATATTCATTAAGTCAGTCACTAACAGCTGTTGAAGGTGTTTGTAAAGGTATTGTTTTCCCTCCACACTTTTCGGCTTTATGCCTCTGCTCCTGAATTTCATATATGAACCCATTATAGTTCAATTAACCTTCTACTGCCAAAAGCTATAAATATCTGGGAACAAAACACAGGGAGGGAGTCTTGCAAAGTGACAAGGTAATATTGGGAAATAACTGGCATTACAAGTTTTATTTCACTGGGAACTGGCCCAGTCGGCTTTTATGTACATCATTCAAGGCAATGTGGCTTGCCAATTTTTAAGAAGACCAAAGGGGTAAGGGGTTGTTATAGAAACGAGCTGTAAAACTAGCTTGTCATTCAAACCATCTTGTTCATATACAGGTTGGTTGGTTGATATATTCTGCTACTTTTCAGTGCACTAGATCACATGCAGTTGTCTCCGCATGGGAATGCCACTACTTTAAACCTGGTTTGTAATGTGCAGTATCATTTTTTGAAATCTTCCCTTTGGATATTTATATACATGATTCAGAGTTACCACAAGATGTTCAGAGTCAAAATTCTAAAGGCTGCACGCTTGCTTCTCTGGCACATAAGGTCTATAGGTAATGATAAATAAAGCATTAACTGACTGGAACTTATTTTAAAGTTGAATGCATGATTCTGATTGGTTGACGAACATTCTGAGGTGTGCAATTACTTTCAAGGAAACGCACGGCTATGCGCTTATTTCACGCAGCCGTTATTATGAAATCGAAAGCGAGGCTCCGGGGGGAAGAAAACCGGAAGTGTCGCCTTTAATCATAGGAGAGTCGCAAATGCGATGGCGTATTGTTGTGTTTGACGTAGAAATTAGTTATTCTAAAAATGTACATACATTTCTTTCATACTTTAGACTATATACAGTGAAACTCATTTATAATTGTTCTTTTTTTTCAGAAAGTAAAAAAAGAAGCAGGAACGAACTATATCTACATATCCTATATTGGATATTAACATCCAATAGTGTAAATCGCTGCAGCAGCTTCAGGTTGGGAGTCCAAGGCATTGTTGTTTATCTGTACTTCCGGGGTTCTTCCCACCGGAGCCTCGCTTTCGAATTTAAAATAAAGGCTGCGTGAAATAAGCGTATAGTTCCAGACAGATCTTTACCGCATTACAGTTCCAAATCACTTCGTCCAATGATATCAGTTATTTCAAAGGTCTTTACAGCCTATACAGAACCAAAACACACAACGACTGACCAAGCAAATACTGACCAAGCAAATAAATATAGTAAACACTAGGATAAAAACAACAAATTATTTGCCACAAAATTATTTTTTATTATGTATTTTGCATTTATTAGTTATTATGGAAAAGCACATCTCTTTATCGCACTCTCTCCCACTTAAACGCACACATAGGCCTACAGTAGGCTACGGACACACACTCG
Organism: Gila orcuttii; assembly: GCA_026230005.1. Taxonomy (NCBI): domain Eukaryota; kingdom Metazoa; phylum Chordata; class Actinopteri; order Cypriniformes; family Leuciscidae; genus Gila; species Gila orcuttii. The sequence goes on from JAPDVR010000004.1 coordinate 37,447,645, forward strand.
CGTGTTGTCAGCGCTGCATGCTCTGATGATTTCATCAGTAAAATAGTTTAGCAACTTAAAAGCTACTTGGCGTTTCTCACTAGCATAGCGAGGTGCAGATAAACGTAGTTTCGCTATAAGTACAGGTGCCGAACACTGTTGAGAAGACTCACAGACTGAGGTAATTCACACTCTCTCTCTCTCTCTCTCTCTCTCTCACTCTCTCTCTCTAATAACTGCATTAGTCTACTATCAATGTCTCAAGTCTCCGTTACTTGCTCTAAAATTACGTTTTGGAATTAGCAACGGAGACTTAGGATGAGATGCGTAAGAAATTAGTCCCATCTCTTTCAATTGAGTCAATTATTCCTTACTTATTTTAACTTAATTCACAAATACACTTTTAAGTTGACTTTTATATTCTTACAGGAGGATCACCATAAACTTTTGTTTTATATTGTAAACGTTATCACTACTGTGTGACTTTCAAAGATCTCTTGGTGTTCTTGCTTAGCGCAAACATTTATGTATCCCTATAACTATGTCCTTGAGAACAAAGATGCTATCGTTGCCTGTGCCAGAACGCTAAGGTCACACAGAACAGGCCATTAAAAACCAGCCATCCCTAAATCAAAGTCTGCCAGATTGTATGATAACTCTTCCCTGGACACAGGGTCTGATTAAAACAAAGCAGAGCCATTAAAAATCTATTGCATAATTGCATGTTAATGTTTAATGATTTTGGACCGTCATGCAGCACTATAAAGTTAATGTACCATCAAATTTGCCATAAGCAACGAAAGCGAAGGCAACAATAAACTGTGTGTGTTAATTCTGGATAAATTTGTATTTGTTCCAGCTTTGAACAGATTATTTAATTCTAGTCTGTTTAATGGAAAGCTACTGCTTTACCTCTGGACTCTTTATATCTTGTATGCACTAAGATATCTGAATGGGTCTAACTTTTTAGGTATCCAACATATTTGTTGTTTAATTGCTATTAGGTTGTGTTTGCTAATACCTGTACCATGCAATGACTTTCAATGAAGAATGGGCAATGCTAGGTCGTTAAGTGTTTATACGTATACCGGGTTTTATTATCACATTCACTTTGAAAAGAGGAAAGCATGTCAGTTTTTAGATGTGGGAAAGATGCCTCCAAGATTGTAATACTTACATGAAAGGATATCATATGGCTTGAAGGGATATTTCACCCATAATTGAACATTGTTTCATCATTTACTTACTCTCATGTCATTTCACATCTCTATGACTTTCTTTCTTCTATGGAACATAAAAGAAGATATTTTGAAGAAAAAAAAAATAATTCTTCAAAATATCTTTTGTGATTTGCAGAAGAAAGAAAGTCCTATTTGTAACGAAATGATGGTGAGTAAATGATCCCGTCTACTTATCGTAAAAACATTTCCACAAGTTTAAGATACAAGTCACTTTTGAAATGTCAAACAAGACTAACTTTTTCTTTACTTGTTCTTAAGCAAAATAAGATTTATATTTATTTTCTTTCTTTTTTTACTTCTGAGAAAATTGCTGTCTGTGTGTAGGTCGAAACTCTCATTTAGTTTTAATTAATAAATCCTGCTGGTTTCAGATGGAATCCCTAAATGGAAATGATGGACAACATATGAGATCACTACTGATATTTATGAACAACAGCATTATCTGACATTATTTTTTGATGTTACTTAAAGTACATTATGATAAATACTTCGCTTGCCGTAAGTAAATGACACATTTTAGCTAGATTATGTTCATTGCCTGCTAGTTTATGCTGAAATATAATTAAATGGTTTGTATTAAAAAAAAGAAAAAAAAGTAGTGAGTTGGCTCATGTGATGTTTCACGCATCAGAACTTCCAATAAAGGAACATATGTGAGCACCAATGCTCCCTGGTTTTCACAGTGCATTGTGGGACTTTTTAGGTATAAAACATTTCAGTGCAATGGAAGGATATTACGATTGAGACAGCCCATAAAATGGCTGACTCACTGATCAGTGCCCTGACTACTGAACTAGGGAGCTGATTGACACGCACCCATATTTCAATGCTTTTGCTCGCAAGTTTTGCATTCCTTGAAAAACTTTTGTAATCCGCAGAGAAACTGCGCAAAGCGAACGCAAAATTTCTCGGGGAGCACAAAACATTTTGCGAGCGAATGCAAAGTTTATTGAGGGCATTTGTGAAAGAAGCCAAAAGCATTGACAAATAATTTTCCCTCCCATGTCTCATTTTTCCTCCTTTACCATGTCCCTTTTGGACCTCCATATCACGTTTTCCGAAGTAGCTGTAGTGTAAATTTGGAAGATGAAAAACAAAATAACAGCCAAAAAGAACAATAACAACAGTGATTGTTGTGTGACACTCTCACTGACTCTTACATACTGTAGCCCTAACAGGTGGGGAGATTTTATTGACACGAAAATCTGGAACAGCCAACATATGTTTGCATTGATGTTTTTTTTTTTTTTTTTTTCTGGCATTCAGTCTGAAAATTGTTTTTCTTGTGACAATAGTGCTCGGTTGTGTCAGGAAACATTAGCATGCATTGCCAAATGTGCAAATGTCTTAAAAAAAAACAAAAATAAAATAAAGCTCATAGTTTAGGAATTCATATGAAATCAAAATGCATTCTCCCCAGATTTATTCAGATTGAATAAACAATATCTGCAGATTGACAGCAGCCAGTAAGTTTGGAAATAAATTAGACCAAAATTATGCTTTATTAACAAAGTTCGGGTAGAACACTTTCAGATAATCAACCAAATTAGCACGGGAGAAGCAAATACTGGATATGTGTGTGTGTTTGCATTATTTTATAATTATTACTATATACACACACACACACACACACAACACACACACACACACACACACACACACACATATATATATATATATATATATATAGTAACGATTGTAAATTAATTGAAAAAATAATTGGTAACACTACAATAAGGTGCATTAGTTAACATGAACTAAGAGTGAACAATACTTCTTCAGCATTTATTAATCGTAGTTAATATTAATTTCAACATTTAATAATACCTTTTTAAAATCAAAGGTTGTATTTGTTAACATTAGTTAATGCACTGTGAACTAACATGAACAAACAAAAAACAGCTGTATTTGTATTAACTAAAATTAACAAAGATTAATAAATACTGTAACAAATGTATTGCTCATTGTTAGTTCATGTTAGTAAATACATTAACTAATGAACCTTATTGTATAGTGTCACCAATTAAATTTAAAATATTAAAGGTTTGCATGCATGGTTTTGACTTTGGATGCTGGTACTTCTTAAAAGACACTTTGCTTATTTGAATTCTGGTTGGGAGACATTATATTGTTTACTGTTAAAACTACCAGAGCCTAATGAGTCATCGAGAGGGTGGTGACATATCTTTCCAGAACTAAATAGGATTGGCTGATACTATATAACTCTCCCATTATGCCTTTTCTCTGCCACAATGTTGTTTTTGCGTCAAGTTTGGAGGATGTTTGTGGATCATTATTTGTTCCTTTTCACAGCTGCAAGCTCTCTTTCCCACCCACGGACAGAAATAGATGTTTTTTTAACCTGACGTCTGGATGGTTCTGAGGTCTCATCTGTTAGTTTCTACCTGTGGTTGTTCGTGCATTGGCAAACATCATCTGGCCTCTAAAATACGCCCTCACAAAACAAGTCATCAAGTCCCAGATGCAATATATGTTCCACTGGATTGGTGGCAGACACTTGTCTTTATTATAACTCTGTCCTTCATGCCACAGCAGTAAAATAGGATTATTTCTCAGTGTTTATCGAGTACATCTGACCTTTAAATGAAAGGTAGATTTACTTAAGATAAATCGTTGTGGCTGTGAGTCTTTCAAAAGGGTTCAATTAGGGCCACTCTTTGAAATAAAAGAACGATGGCTTTTATGTTGAGAATCATTACCAAAAGTGAAAAGGAGGACAAATTAAATGGTAACTAAACCCCTGGTCAGAGCCTGACTCCACCCACTGGCAATATTTGAAAAATGCTGGAATAGTTGGCTGACGGTTGGGGGGGGGGGGATGTGGCATGCAGAGGGTACCACAACTTCCAATAGGAAAATTCAACTGCAGTAGCCACCGTTCAACCTGAAGCTGGATGTGGCATGCACCTGAGACGCATCTCTCTGTAGGCAAGGGCGTGTTAGCTGGTACCCTCTGACGTCAGAGGGTACCACAACTTCCAATAGGAAAATTCAACTGCAGTAGCCACCGTTCAACCTGAAGAGGGCAGCACTCAGACGTTTTTACACCATATATTGTAGAATTAAAACACTTTAAACACAAATGTCAAAAAATATACTCGAATCAATGAACAGCATTTATGAAGCTCCATTCTTACAGATCATTAACTAAAAAAAAAGTTGTTTTAGTGTTTAGTTACCCTTTAAGAAAATTACAACTGTGAAGTAGCCTACTGTATACCAAAATGTGTTTTATGACTTAACATTTATTTGGTTTTCAAAAAAAAAAAATTATTGAAAAAAAAAGAAGATTAAATTTATATCAAAAACAGTTTTTTGTTGTTGTTGTTGTTCATGAGAGTCAAAGCCTGAAGAGCTCATTCCACCCTAAACCACTTTAAGGCTTCACATCTACGTCGATTAATGCTTTTGACATCTATGCCAGAGGAATTTCCACTAAATAAATTGTATATAACAACAAGCAACTTTTTTTTTAAACCTTTTGAAGCAGAGTGAGATTTAAGAGCCACCTACATTTAATGTTCCCTGATATTGAATGTTGCATAATATATGAAACCAAACAGGAGAGCTTTGCATCTCAGCAGAATGGTTTTGTTAGGAATAAAACCTTTAGAGAGCTACTGATGATGCGGATCAGCCTGGTACAAACAATTCAAAATTGCTAAACTTACTCTTTGTCTTTCTCAACAATTTCTGTGACTGACAGTTTTGTCACCCAGGCAGTTCACTGATGACAACAGTAAGCGTTTGTCACTGTTCCAATTTGCAGCTCCTACTGCTGTCATTTGTTTCTGCCTTGACATACACAACAGCAGAAACACCACCAAATTGCTGACACTTATTTCAGTTATTGTTTTCAATTCCAGTCCCTTGTTTAATTATTTTCATCATCATCATCCTCATCATCATCATCACAGAAGGTTTATTTCACCTGAAAGACACTGCAGTTGTGGCTTGTTTGAGTTTAGATGGTCATGTGTCTTCCTTTGGGATTTTGTTTTGAATATTTTAGTTTATTTTTTTAAATCTGTACTTTATCATGTTTCTATAAAGTCATTGGTAAATGAAATAGGTTATTCCCGAGGCTCATTGCAAAACAGTGGATGTGAAAACATTAAAATATAGTTCATCCTTTCTTTGTGAAAGAATACAACAGTCCATAATGTAAAACTATAAGACTTTAGTCTTTATATAACATTAATCTGGCTAGCACTTTTATTAAACTATCTTGACCATCATAAAAACTTTAATCAGGACATCTGAACAAAACATAATCTATATGTGTACAGTAAGTTTCTCTAGACTGTTGTGTGTGTCTTTTCGTTTGTAGTTGACTTTGTTTCATCTTTATCAATGTCATTAAAAAATGGTGTCTTGTCTTGCAAAGAGGATACTAAACTCTATATTTTTAATGTCCGACCTTAATTTTCCACCAGCTAGAACCAAGGAGATACTACAAAGACGTTGCTCTTTCTCTAAAGTGAATGTGAGATTGATTAAACACAACTAATAATGTTGTTGAACCAAAATGCAATCCACGGATGAAATATCCACAAAGGCCCTGGACTTGAGGTAAAGACAGTTCACTTTAACTCTCACTGTAAATCATTTACAAAATCACTCATTCCTGCCTTTATTCAAAGTCTTTGCCTTGTACCAAGGTTCATACCTGAAAGGTGAAATGGAATTGAACTTGAATTTAGAGATTCTCTGATATTATCACAGCTGCAATAATAACAAAGCTTCATTAATAACTATAATAATGAAAAGATAATAAAAAAGAAATGCTTATTTTCACTTGGTTCCTAACACAATACTATGTGTGAGGACGAGACCGCCTATGCCGAGTCCGAGTCAAGACCGAGTCTTTGAAGGGTCGAGTCCGAGTCGAGACCGAGTCCGTTGTTTTTCAAATACAGTCGAGTCCGAGTCAAGACCGAGTCTTTGAGGAAGCAAGTCCGAGTCGAGATTTTGTCTCGACATGTCAGTTTTGATATTCATGATTTAATATCACCCCAGTTAATAATCAACAGTAAGGCCTACAGACTAAGCTAGATTGGGAATTGTTTAGAGGAGCAGTCTTAACGTCTTAATATGGACCAGAGGCATAGCAAGCTTTTCAAAAGTGCGGGGGATGGATGTGACATTTAAATGTTGGCATTAACAGCTATTAATGACTAACAAGCTTAAAAGGAACTTTGTTGTATATGCTGGGGTACAATTTATAAATGATCGTTCTTTCCCACTGGATTTTGTAAAACTATGTTGTGTGGACCTCTGTCCCTTTATGGGGGGTTCGGGGGCATGCTCCCCCACAAATTTTTTTTGTACATTTTAAGGTTAAACGCTCAATCTGATGCACTTTGAGAGCTCAAAATTAAGAGCTTCCACCGGGTTCGACCCATGACCTGTGCACATTGAACAAAGAAAAAACATTGACTTGTACCTAAAGAGGGCTCAAACATCTTTTTAGTTATGATATAGAGTCTCCGTCTACATTACATTATCACTGGTGTTTTAGAATGCGAAACATTTATTATAATAATATAATGATTTATATAATTATTCCTATGATGGAAAATCCATATAGCCTATAAATGTATGCTGCTGTATAAATGAAAATGAATATTTTTTTAAAATAAGTATATTTAAAATATTTTATTTTATTTAAAATAAGTATATTTTATATTACGCTATAGAATAGGAAAATTACAATACTTTTGTCCTAATTTCTTCACTTGTAAGAAATAAACCCTTGAGCTTTTATTTTGGAGAAAAGTGTGAGCAAAGTGCACACTTTTGTTTAAATCACGCAGCACAAACAGAATGCCTAAGTCTTGTGCGGTTTAGTCTAAAAAACGAAATATAATACTGAAAACACTCGACATGTCAACAGAACATTAAACATAACATCTTCCTAAACACATATCAAGCTTAATTAAAAACCTCAAAAGCATAAACACTCATTTAAAGTACCTGGAAAAGGGAGATGTAAATAACCATAAGTTCCCGCCTCCTCCGCACGAGCTGACCGATAAATCTAACACACCAAGAGAGGCGGGACTTCAGGCAGAACAGCCAATCATCAGCCGGTCACACTCAAAGCCGGTGTCATTTTTGAGAGGAATGGGGAGAGGAGATGCAGCGAGCGCAGACACAGAGCAGCCAGAGAAACGACTGAACGAGAGCGACTGTAGTAAGGCGTTTGTGCAAAACTGCAGAAAAAGTGCGGGTGTTGAACCCTCTCACCGGGAAAGTGATGGGGACGAGACCGCCTATGCCGAGTCCGAGTCAAGACCGAGTCTTTGAAGGGTCGAGTCCGAGTCGAGACCGAGTCTTTGAAGGAACAAGTCCGAGACGAGTCAGAGAAAGCAGAAATCGGTATCGAGACCGGTCTCGAGTACTACATCACTACTATGTAATGAGCTCAAAACATTTTTAACATAGTGCATAATTTGTAAACATACATTTTGACATTTACATCAGATAGTGTGCAGAGGGGGGCGTGGACAAAAGCGGAGTCGCAGGGGGGAATGAGTGCTGAGACAAGCGGTGATAAGGAGGTCAAGTGAATGATGACTAACACCTGTCTTTAATTCTAGTGATTGACAGAGAGATGTGATATAAGCGGCCCGCACACCTGGGACTAGAGAGAGAGAGAGACTTATGTGCTACATATTGGGCTGTTGTTTTATTTTATGAGGCAGTCCCCTACAAAGTTTATTTTCTGATTTTCTTTATTGTCCAATAAAGACTTGGATTGCTTGCCACCTCGAGTTCTTCATCATTGATATCTTTGAACGTTTTACACTGGTTGCCGAAACCCACGATGAAGAAGTCAGCATGCCGCCATGCAGCCAGCACAGTCAACACCACTTGCGGAGCTTGTCAAGCCACTCACTGCTCTTCATCAGACACAACATCAGGCGCTGATGGACCAGGAGCAGGAGGATCGCTTCAGCCTGTTGGTCCAGGCGCAGGAAGAAGACCGACGGGTCACTCGGAGCTTGTTTGGCCGGGAGTTCGCCCTGGACGCGTTATTATTGCCCACGTTCCGCTGGTCAAGATGGGTGCGCAGGACGACCTGGAGGCGTTTGTGGACCTCTTTGAAAAAAACAGTAGAGGCGTGTGGCTTGGCGCTTGCCCAATGGCCGGTGCGCCTGATCCCACTGCTTCCTGGGGAAGCATAGGTGGCAGCACAACAGCTACCTGTGGAGAACCTCCTACAAATACCTGTGAGTATTAAGGGGGGTACATATCAAGCTTTGGTGGATTCAAGCTGTAAACAAACCACATCCCCCCACACACTGCACCTTAACCTTACGGCTCGTATCCAATGCGTTTTGTTGCATCAGGCTTTAATGAATGGTCATTAAAGCCTGATGCAACAGAACGCATTGGATACGAGCCGCAAGGTTAAGGTGCGATGTGTGGGGGGATGTGGTGGATTATCCTTTAGTATCTGTCAATATTCAATTTAGGGGAGAAAAGCATAGAGTAAAGGTGGCGGTTAATCCCCACTTTTGGAATCCGCTGATTTTGGGTACAGATTGGCCAGCATTTACACAATTATTGGGGATTTTGTGTGTGGATGCCTCTTGGTGGACAGGGCTAGGGACGGGAGAAGCCGTGGCTCACACTGGGGAAGCTGTTCCGGAACCGTCACAGACAGACTCAAACAAGAACGAGGGCGGAGCTAATGACACCAGAGTTAGATGACTTTCCTCTCGAGCAGTCGGGTGATGAAACACTCAAAGACAAGTACATTTTGACCGGGTCTGCACCATCGACAGACAGCTACTTCAGCCTGATCAGCCTCTCTCCTTTCCCTATTTTTCTATCATGAAAGATAGGTTGTATTGGATGGCCCAAGTCACCCAGACAAAAGAAAATAAAACCCAGGTATTAGTGCCCAAAAGCCGTCGGGAAATGCTTTTCGAGTTTAAGTTCTCATTTTAGTCCCATGGCAGGCCACATGGGGGAAGCAAAGAACCATATCCACCAAAGTATAAGCATAAGGACCAAAGCACCATATCGAACGATCTCCGGGGAAGTGGCATGCAGCCATCACCATCGTTTACCTGAACACAAGAAATAAGTGGTACAGGATGAATAAAGGCCATGCTAGACTTGGGCTTAATAGAAGAATCATATAGCAACTGGGTGAGCCTGATAGTTTTGGTACCTAAATCGGACAGCTCTGTCCATTTCTGTGTTGATTATAGAATGCTGAATGCTGTCGAAATTCGACACTTATCCAATTCCCCGAGTTGATGAGCTGCTTGATCGGTCAGGTTCAGCTCGCTTTTACTTGACACTGGATTTAACAAAAGGGTATTGGCAGATCCCCTTCTCACCATTATCTAAAGAAAAAACAGCCTTCACTACGACGTTCGGATTACACTAATTTATTACTCTTCCATTTGGGCTGTTTGGGGCTCCCGCCACCTTTCAGCATCTCATGGACCAAATCCTCCGGCCCCATTTTGTGTATGCCGGAACATCTACGCGCTGTATTGAGATTGCTGAGGGTGGCTGGTAGGGGTGGGGAAAAAATTGGATTCTTAGATGCATCGCGATGCGGACATGGACGATTGTGAATCGATTCACAAATGTCAAAATTAGATTTTCTAAAAAAAATCTAAAAATGTTTTTTTCTAATAACGTAATATTGACGGAACGCAAAAGGCAGAATTCGTGAAGTGCAGAAGTGCAGCTCCCGGACAGTCTGTGGCGTGCGCATAACAGAGACGCATGATGAGTGTGAAATCCGAACGGCACCCTCTTCGTTAAAAGCTAACAATGGAAAATTGGCATAATTTCATTGTGGCCTTTTTCTATTTTTGTATGAGATCTGCTTTCTGTATTGTTTTGTTTTCACATCAATATGCTGTAAATAGATCCATTATACGTACATTATACGTAGGTTTTCTGTACTGCTCTCCACAGTCGCAATGCCAGTCACAAAAAGTTACATTTTGACTGTGCTCTCTGCAGATGTTCAGTTACTTTTTTTGTATAAGCTGTTTTTGATTGTGGTATAGAGCAACAATTTCAAGTCATAAGTCTTAGACTCTTTATTATTTATTTGTGTATAAGAGCAGCTTTGTATTACTAATTATTCAGAATATGCGTAAGTCCACAAGCATTATTTTTGTTTGAAAGCTGTTTTGCTATACAGCAAAATGTTTAGTTATTTTTTGTCTGAAGGATTATATTGCTCATTGCACATAACAGGAGGATGTTGGATAGAAGTCTATTATTTTATGTTAGAGATTCAGAATATGCTGAAGTTTGTATTTATTGACTACAAGTATGCTGCTAGTACAGGCACACATTTATTTTCCTTTTGGTTCTTTGCAATGTTGGGACATATGCTGGCAAATGTAACCTTACAGTTGACTTGACAAATCACTTCCAATTGTTTTATTAATAAAAGATACTGGAAGTAAATTCTTTATGGGTCATTATAAAAACCTTGCTTTAAAAGTACCAAGTAGTCACACACAAAAAAAGATGCATCGATAATCGTTTTAGCATTGCATCGCAGCCCTCTGAATCGTAATTACAAGACTGATTGCAATTGCAGCCTGCCCAAGTTCCAAGACCAAAAAGGAGGTGAGACAGTTCCAGGGGCTGGCAGGATATTATAAGAGTTTTATTCCTTATTATTTGGAGCTCACCAGCCCGCCGACTGATCTCACTAAAAAGGAAGCACTACATCCAGTCCAGTGGATGGAGCTGTGCCAACAGGCCCTAACCAAAGTGAAGGCTGCCCTGTGTGGAGGGCCGTTCTTACACTCTCCTAACTTTAATATCCCTTTTTTGTTGCAGACAGATGCTGGGGCTGGGTGGTCGGAGGAGAGGAGCGGCCGGTGCTGTATCTAAGTCGAAAGCTCTCAAACAGCACCATTGAAAAAGAATGTTTGGCCATTCGTTGGGCCGTCCTCACCCTCCATTATTACCTCCTGGGATGGGAGGTAACCCAGACAGCAACATAGTTTTGGCCCAGATCTGGCCCACATCTGGTACGCATGGAATCTACATGTACCAGATGTGGCCCGGATCTGGGCCGACACTATGTTGCTGTCTGGGAATCTCCAGCGAATGAAGGATACCAAAGTGTGGATCACCCGTTGGTGTTTAGCTTTACTAATATAACAATAATATCATAATACTTTATCGTGTAGGTAATCTAAAATGGCATGGTTGTTTCAGAGAATATTCTTTTATCTGACATCTGCTTTTGCCAAACATTATCATTAGGTTTAGAGAAGGGACTATTGTACGTGATACATTATTTTCAAACGCGATAGAACATTAACCTTTTAGCGCCACTCACTGGACGAAATTTTCATTTTTAAACTCTCACGATATCTACAACAATAAATCCAGATTCACATTCAACTTCAAATTTCACTTTTTAAAACATCGCGAAATGTGCAAGAAGAAATGTAACGGTACATATAATTTTACAGATATGTCGCCAGGCACTTTCTTCAATGGGACTGGGTTGCAAATGTTTTCACAACTGCTGCAAATTTATATTTTACCCATTTCAGTCTTGAGTAGCCCTTTAATGTACTTGGCTAATACTGAGAAAATGCTTAATAGGCTATGTGAAAGATGACAAACAAATTACATTTTATTGAATTACATTTAGTTCAGTTCCAGCCTCAGTGCCCCGCTCAATTTTGAATACTTTAATTAATTGAATTTATTAAATTGCTTTTCAGGTCTCAACAATATGGTTCCTGATGGAAGACTACTTCAACTTTTGTTGCAATGCTAATGGATTTTCAAGATCCTTAAGCTTAGGGTGGATTTGCCTTATCGTAGATTAGCTATGTGATACACCTCTCCTTCCTGAATCGTTTTGTGTGATTTTTGTATGAGTGGGCATGAGAAAGGGTTGTGAGAAGTTAATTACTTTTTATAGAGGCCAAAAATTGTCTTCCGTATGAAACTGATTTAGAAGACTAATGCTTTAAATGACTCATTCTTTTTCAGTCTCACAGTAAGTCAGGCTGGAATTAACCATTCAGTTTTAGTCTATGATAAATGAGCTGTGTTCTGTAATTCTGAACTTGTATTAAATAGATTAATCATTACTTCATTAAAGATGTATCCATTGGGTTGAGCAGCAGATTGAATAAGTATAGCCTTTATGCCATCTCTTCCTTATATCAGTTCATCTCTTTATCTCCAAGTCTCTGAGATATTGGGTTAATAAAAGTTCCAGGCTTTTTTATGTCTTTAAGAACAATCTGAAGAAAATAGAGTCAATGGTCTGATCATATGCATCAGCAGTTCGTTAATTTAATTTCAGCTAGAGTTGGTCAGACTCTCTCGGGGGAAATAGTTGACATGAGAAAATTAATGCCAGGTTCAGCTGTGCTGCTCCCCAAGTCTATATTTAACCTTAAGATCTTAAAGAAATTACAAGAGAACCCGTGAGCAATAGTAAAAAGATGTTACAATTCACAGAGTGTTCAATACTCTCTATACACAGAGGGGATATAAGTATCAGTTTACTGTGTAAATAAATACAGATCTCCATACTTTCATTTCATCACTTCACACTTACAAATAATCAGATATAGTAAAAGAGATGGGTATTTACCGTCCAAGGGAAGGGCTCTGAACTCTGAATTTGGGCCGAACCCAGAGTACTCTCCCATATCCCTGGCTGGGATAAGAACCAGCCAAGAGTGAGGAGTTGGGGTGGTGGAGGAATGCAGAAAACTGTTGAGGAACATAGGTGATTCATACATATAGGCCTCCTCTCGTGCTGATTGGGTAGATCATTTTAATGTGTTCCTCCCAAACTTTTCTTAATAAAACATCATGGGCCAGATTTACTAACAGCTTGCGACAGCGCAAACCCTCTTTTGGTGTTAAAAAACAACTGAAAGGATTTATTAAAGACACGCAGTGAAAAATTTGTGCTGAAAAGGCGTGGACAGTTTTTTTTTGCGGCTGACCTTATTGCATATGCATTTGTGGGAGTTTCCCTTTCAGGGAACGTTCTCAGTAATGTTCTGTAATGTTCTCAGTAATTCTCGTAACGTTCTGGCAAGGTTCTTTCGCAGTTCTTCCAGTAACATTAATAGAATGTTTGTTTAAAGTCTGGTCTTGTATAATAATGTTCACAAAAGTGTTATTTATATATCATTCATATGATTTTTTCTGAAACTTATTTTAAATCATCCTACTTGTTTCAGAATGTTCAGAGACCATTAAAAAGTAGCATGCCTATATTGTATGCAAAATGATAAAATAGAATGTTCCCTTTATGTTGAAAAAATTAAAACAGAAAAAAATCAAAGAAGACTCAGAAATAACATTTTCAAAAACCTAACATGTTTTTGTTATCTGGGTTAGCTACAGAAACTTTACTCTCCCAATATTTCAAAAAACGATATGCTTCCCACTAAGACACAACACATTTAAAGTACTACATTATCTACATAGCTTACCATGCATGGCTTTCCTTAACATCACTGTTTAGTCCATGTTATTTGTCTGATCAAACAGGCAGTACATGTGTCATGGTTGTCAAATTTGAATAAGAGAAGAAATATCAAAAGTCTTAAAGATGACAATCTAACACACAGTGTGAGGCCCCTGACGGACAGCGAGAAAGAGTTCAGGGATGGGCTGAGGCCGAATGAACGATGGGGGTCCAATCTCTCAAAAGCACTGAATCAAATCATTGCTTCCAGCTGCAGAACGAGATATGTGGTGTGTGTATGAGGCAGAAAAAGAGTATGTGAGAAAAGGAGACAGAGTGTGGGTGTGTTTAACACAGAGTGTTCTTCTTGATAAAGTCCTCGGATGAAAAGAAGCTGGGCTCACTGAGGACTTCCATCTGTGCTTCTTATAATCTTAGTCTCTAAAAGGAATAAAAGAGAGATAGCATGTGAGAACTCTGAATTACAGACAGAAAAATAGAGAACGGCATGTGGCATTTTGAGGTGGTTACTTTTTCCTCAAAAAAACACAACATGCAAAGGGGTGAATTCATTAAGAATAAATATGGGGGGAAAACACACACACAAACATGCCCACATAATTATTACTCAATGCAGTCTGCATGGCTACATTCCACAAACAAAGTTTTGCGAATAAGCCTCAATCTATAATCAGCCTGATTTAGTTAGATCCATTTAGCAGATGGTTACAAGGTTACAGAAGGTTACAAGTACATGATGTTTCATTAACAAAGTTCCGAAGGAACACGTTCAAATGATCTATCCGATCAACACGTCATTTCAATCAGCAATGAACATGTCTCCAATCAGCATGAGAGGAGGCCTATATACAGGTCCTTTTAAAAAAAATTAGCATATTGTGATAAAGTTCATTATTTTCCATAATGTAATGATAAAAATTAAACTTTCATATATTTTAGATTCATTGCACACCAACTGAAATATTTCAGGTCTTTTATTGTTTTAATACTGATGATTTTGGCATACAGCTCATGAAAACCCAAAATTCCTGTCTCAAAAAATTAGCATATTTCATCCGACCAATAAAATAAGTGTTTTTAATACAAAAAAAGTCAACCTTCAAATAATTATGTTCAGTTATGCACTCAATACTTGGTCGGGAATCCTTTTGCAGAAATGACTGCTTCAATGTGGCGTGGCATGGGGGCAATCAGCCTGTGGCACTGCTGAGGTGTTATGGAGGCCCAGGATGCTTCGATAGCGGCCTTAAGCTCATCCAGAGTGTTGGGTCTTGCGTCTCTCAACTTTCTCTTCACAATATCCCACAGATTCTCTATGGGGTTCAGGTCAGGAGAGTTGGCAGGCCAATTGAGCACAGTAATACCATGGTCAGTAAACCATTTACCAGTGGTTTTGGCACTGTGAGCAGGTGCCAGGTCGTGCTGAAAAATGAAATCAGATGGAAGCATGAAGTGCTCCAAAATCTCCTGATAGCTAGCTGCATTGAGACTGCCTTTGAAAAAACACAGTGGACCACCTGTACCTGTAGCCCATTTCCTGCACACGCCTGTGCACGGTGGCTCTGGATGTTTCTACTCCAGACTCAGTCCACTGCTTCCGCAGGTCCCCCAAGGTCTGGAATCGGTCCTTCTCCACAATCTTCCTCAGGGTCCGGTCACCTCTTCTCGTTGTGCAGCATTTTTTGCCACACTTTTTCCTTCCCACAGACTTCCCACTGAGGTGCCTTGATACAGCACTCTGGGAACAGCCTATTTGTTCAGAAATTTCTTTCTGTGTCTTACCCTCTTGCTTGAGGGTGTCAATGATGGCCTTCTGGACAGCAGTCAGGTCGGCAGTCTTACCCATGATTGCGGTTTTGAGTAATGAAACAGGCTGGGAGTTTTTAAAAGCCTCAGGAATCTTTTGCAGGTGTTTAGAGTTAATTAGTTGATTCAGATGATTAGGTTAATAGCTCGTTTAGAGACCCTTTTCATAATATGAAAATTTTTTGAGATAGGAATTTTGGGTTTTCATGAGCTGTATGCCAAAATCATCAGTATTAAAACAATAAAAGACCTGAAATATTTCAGTTGGTGTGCAATGAATCTAAAATATATGTTTCCTGTAATATATGTTATGTAAAAAAGTTTAATTTTTATCATTACATTATGGAAAATAATGAACTTTATCACAATATGCTAATTTTTTGAGAAGGACCTGTATATACGTGTACATATATAACCAAAGTTGAGCTTTCTTTCATTTCAGTGTCATAGTTGTTTACACACAACTTGTTTTTGCATTCCACTGCACTGCTTCTCCATTGTTTTCTATGTAAACAAATTTGACCATTACGTTCGTGTCTTTTGCACTGAAACAGAAGATTGTGTTCTTTGGTTCTGTATACTATGTTCTATATCAGTCAAATTGATTATCATTAGTATCACCAGTGTGTCTGGATATCAGTATCTCTCTCTCTCTCTCTCTCTCTCTCTCTCTCTCTCTCTCTCTCTCTCTCTCTCTCCACCATACAATCGCTCATGACACAGCGTTCTAAAAACATGGTGCTCAAGTTAAAAATAGTTCAACATTTAAAAAACGTGTCCTGATACTTGTTCCATGTGAAGCATACCCTAGAGGCAGTTTACATTAAACATGTTTTTGTGTTCCACTGCATTGCTTTTCTATTGTTTTTATACCAAGTTATGGCATGAAACTCTAGATGGCGCAGGCTGATAGGTCCTTAACTTAAAATCCTTAACTTTCAACTGTTTTGGCGAGAGATCTGCTTGTTTGGGGTGTGTGTTTTGTCCAATCTCGTTCTGTCTATGTTCAAATGTACAAATATATGCATATCTGCCTATCCAGCTTGTTTTCTCACTCGGCAGCACGTGTATATATGAAGAATTCAGATGCAAAAGCCTCTAAGTCCGTCTAACGTTTTTGTTTAATACTGGCATTTTTATCAGGCTCCAATGTATAGGTTTCTACCCAAGTACCGGCATTTCTGAATGGGCTGAGCATTCACTCAATATTAGTATCTCATTTTTGACAGAGGTGGCTTTTAGAGGCTTTTGCATCGGAGGTCTTCATATGCTTGTATTGTCTATTTCTTCCATTAACCTGTGCAACTTTGCAAGTGAAAAGTTGCTTTACAAATGTATAGCAATAGTCTCTTTCAGCTGTTGCACAACTGTGCTCCAAACTCAAAAATCTAGAGCGACTGGGAAAAAAACTGTGGGCTATCTTCAACTATCTGGAAAAGATGTTTGTCCTGCTTTGTTGTGGGGCTATTTCATGTATGTTACATGTGCAGCAGCAGCATGTTGAATCCGCCAGCCTGTATAAGTTCAACTTCCTTTTAAAATAATTGTGTTTAACAGCGGAATTTGTGGTGAAAAACATTATCCATGATGCTATACAGACAATTTAATCAGAGAGTCAAAACCAGAGACAGGCTTATTATTGGGAGATACAATGGTCTGTGGCTCTACCTTTGGAGAACGTGTAACGGCTAACTTGGATCACATGTTCCTTGATAACCACATTCAGCCTTGATGTCATTGATTTTGTTCAAAGTTGTGCGACCATTAATTCCATACAAACGAATGAGAAGTGCAGTAAACTGCATTCTACCTGTCTCGCAATTGTCCGTGACTTCTCTAATAAAGCAGAATGTGTTCAATCCAAAACGAATGTTTAAGAGCAAACATGTTATTGGCTTTTGATTCATTGAATGATAACATCCATTAAAAAACGGCCTCTGATCTCCTTCTCGCCGTACCACAGCATTAGCAGGCATTACGTTTTTAATTTTTTATTTAATTAGTTTTTTGCTAACCTTGCAGACTTGCCTTTAAGTGGTTTTATTCTAAACAAGCACAACGCGCCAAAAAGCTCTTTAGCTCCACCCACTTCCATGAAGCACCACAAATTACATAATTGAGTCGGTCTCCCTGCGCTCTCAAAATACTTTGTGTATATATGCATATTTTGCAATAATCTTAAAATAGGTTGTTTTCGTATATACATGAGTAGTTTTGTATTTTTTTTATCATTGTTTTTAATTCGATTATGTTGTTCTCAATGTAGTTCTTTCCATTATCATTAAAAAGACAGTCTTACCTTTGTATTTTTTTGCGGTTTTGCTTCAAATCAAGTTTTTTAATGTTAAGATTCACCTCATAGCTGGTTGGCTTGATTCATAGTTAGAACACTCTAACAGACTTTGTTATATCCTATGGAGAAATAAATGCAAAAAAAAAAAAAAATACTTCTGGAACAACACCACTGAAAAATTGTGAGGGCACTGTTACAATCTATGAACAGCCACATATTCACTACAACAAATAGTTATTTAGGTCACGTGCATGAAACAGAAGATTGTGTTCTTTCGTTCTGTATACTATGTTCTATATCAGTCAAATTGATTATCATTAGTATCACCAGTGTGTCTTGATATCAGTATCTCTCTCTCTCTCTCTCTCTCTCTCTCTCTCTCTCCACCATACAATCTAGCACCTCCCCTTCTTTGGTCAGACCTTCTCTGCTTGGTCTAGGATGGAGAGAACTGAAGAGGAGGAGGGTTTTCTGTGTGCGTATGCAGCAGAATGTGACTAAAGGGCTGACTGCTTATACCTGAGCAGCAACTCCGGGAGGACGATATGTGCTGTTGTTCAGCAAAAACATCAAAGTTTGTTTATCACCTCCCTCTCCCTGGATATGAAATCACAGAAATGAACTATTATGTTTTCTTCCTTGCTATGAGCTCAATAGTCCATATCTGCTTTTATCACGGTTCAGTTTTTCAGAGTATGTTCACCATTATTATCTGAAAATCACAAAAATAATGTCTGTGTCTTAGACGCATTCGTTATTGTTTTGCTAAATCTACAATTAATAGGATGACTGTAGTTTATTTGGATTCTTCCCAGCTAACAGGTAACATTCTCAGAACTTTATGAACAAACATTCTTCCAGTAACATTAATAGAACCTTTGTTCAAAGTTTAGCTGTTCTTTAATAATGTTCTTAAAATGTTAGCCCAAAAATATTATCTAATCGTTCATTGAATGTTATAGTTCTGAAATGTTTTAGTTGGATATCAAATAAGGCTATAACCTATATAAGGTTGTTTTTTTTGGGGGGGGAGGGGGTATGTTACTACTTGTTTTGGAACATTCAGAATATTCTAAAGCAATGTTCCCATAATTTTGCAAAATTATAAAGTCGAATTGTTGGTCTGAGTTGCTTCCTCTGATGGACCACCATTATTTTCCAAAAACTCATACCACCTTTTTCCCCCTCTCTTCCATATTTTAGCATTTAAAAAAAAAGTTACTTCACTTTTAAATTACATTTCTCAAGATCTATCTATGTAAAGAAATCCATCCAAAAATGCATCGCTTGTAATGATATGAGCTTCTCTAGTCCTGCTTTCCTGCACATCTTATGAGAGCCTTGTTACATGAGGAAATTATGGGCTAAATGGACTCTTAAGAGGGTTTTCTAAGTGCCTAGATGGACCGGGGTCTTGTCCTGTCACCTTCAGTGTTTAGCACTCTCTGATGGACGCTATTTTGGGTTCAAGCTACACCACTTTACACTGAAATTACCATTTTGTAAGAGAGCCAGTTAGTGAAAAGCAGTTTCCCCTCCCCTTAATTGTCACCATCCATAGATGTGTAAATGCACTATCCAAACTTAAATGGACCTAAGGTTGTTCTCTTTTCAAAGAAGACAATCAGGAGATTATTGCTGAGGTGAAAGCACTTAAAAAAATAAGTTATAGAAGTTTAAATTTACTGTAAAGCAAATGTACTGTACTAAAAAAATATATATATTTTATACAAATACATAATTTTTAACCTAAAAAATGCTATAAAATCAAAGCCATAAATCTAACCAAGCTGTGTTCCAAATTTGAAGTTGATATCATCAAAATTAAAGGTCCCTTGAGATTTGATTTAGACGCTGTTCCAAAAATAGCCACAGAGTGCATAGAATTTTTTTTATGTGTTCTCCTGTCACAAATTAATAAATGTAGGCTATGTCACAATATCACTTCTAACACAAAACAATTTCCAAATATGGAACATTGAGTTTTAGGCCTGGAAAGGCCATGTCTTATTTCAAAATGGTTTTCACAGGATGAATACTGATGGTGTAAGCTTTCGAATGACACCATATTTATGATAATTGATCAAATATGTGATAGAAGGCGAATTAAGCCAATAAGAAAAAGAGCACCAAGCGTTCAGTTTTTGTTTGAGAGTGTTAGTGCTCTTTTGGTAGATCCAGAAATCCTATTAAAAGAAGAGCTGCTTTTCCTGCATTTACCTTTAGGATTATTTTAAATCAGAAGCACTTCCTTTGAATAACAATCCAACGCCAATCCCAAACTTTTATCCCAAATCAAGAGATAGCACAAACTTTGAATGAATAATCTCCCCAAATACAAAATACAGAATAACTTTTCAGTTTTTTGAAGAAAGTAAAAACAGTCCAATGACACACAGCTTTATTCAACTTTGAGTCTCAACATCATATAATAGGTGCGATATGAAAAAAATGCTGGAGAGATATGGTAAAAACATCAGGCCTTAAGTCCAAATCGCAATCTGCAATATTGTAGCGTGAAAGCTACAGCTATTACACTACAGAAATAATAAATGAATGTTAGGTATTTGGTAATGCACTCTATTCATCTTTTTGAATGCTGCTAATGGCACGAAACACACTGCATGAACTCTGCAAATTCAAAAGGAAGCATAATTTAATATCAATCAATCAAGAGCTACTGTTCAGTGACTTTAGTGTAAAAGCAGAAAGAAGTGGTTGATGGAGGGGCGAACAGCATATGAAGGGAGAGAGATCTCTCGGCACGGTTAAAAGCCCCTCAGCATTGGAAACGTGTTTGTGTGTGGGTGTACAGTTTCTGATTTTGCAAACAATGGCTCATCAGTTCCTGGGTTACAGCTCCTGTTGTACGCTATTAATCACATTATGCATACCTAATGGTGTAGAAATAATTCAAATCATAGAAATGACCATTTTGAAGCTACTGACAAAATAAAACATTTCTGAATGTATTCATGCGTTTTGTGCAATATTCATCCCACAACCTGATGGCGAGTCACAGGGGAGGCAGATGAAATGGGATGTCTTTTATAAAACCAGAAATAAGCTCACTAAGAACAGAGCAAAATAAGGAAAAAAACATAAGATATGTTTTGAAACCTGCTTTAAAAGTTTATATGTGTTTCACAGGGTCAACTTCACAGGGCATTGCTCATGTGTGAGATGCTGAAAAAGCATGCAGCGAGATGCGGTTCAACATTGAAATATGCCAGTTGTGGGCGCTTGATCCTCCAAGCATTCTTTTTTTTCATATTAATATTCTGACCTACAAAGGCAAAAAGCAGTAACTTCATTTTTGATCAAAAATGAGTTGTTTATATTTTTGGGACATTCAAGACCCCCTTTATCATGTGGATAAGTATCTTGAGTTAATTCTGTTGTTTCTTTGTGAAAATAATGGGTTGTCTTAACAGTAACTTCCAAAATCCAAGGAGAAACCAAGGTAGAACACCGTAACACCAGTTACCGCTCTTTGCCTTTGTTTTGGAACGCTCAAATTGAGTTAGAGTACTCTGCTATTGTTTAGCCGTTGTTTAGAAGTTACTGTGCCAGCCTGGAGTTACTGCATTCTGCCTTTGTTTTACTGTCCATTAAAGTTTGCTGTGTTTAAATTGCGGTGTAGCCTGTGTCATACATCTGTCACTGAAGCACTTCTTGACACACACGATACCTGAATAAAAGTGTAGGTAAAGCAAATAGTTGAGTGGTTGTTTACTAAAGCATTTAAGGATGGCCCATTGCTCTCGAAGGAAAATGATGGTTGAGATGGTTTTGAAATGCAGACATCAAGGTCAAGATAAGAAATTGTGTAACACAAAATATGCATTTGACAAACAAATTAGACAGATCGTAATCTATTTAATTTAGCTAGCTAGCAGGGTATAGCATAAAGTATAGCTAGTCAGTTATCCAATGAATAGGATACGAAAGTTCTCCATTTCACAAAGCAATTGTAAATCATCCAAAATAAATGCCATGATCACTATATTGTTACTATAATGATTTTGTAAATGGTGATCAGCAACCAAATATTGATAATGTGGAAATTACTGCCGTTTGCCTTAGTGTGACTTCTCACTTTTTGCAGACAAAACAAAGGCAGAGTACAGTAACTTCAAAATTGTGGTCAAAAGTCAAGTTTGAGCTCAATATTTTTTATGTTGATTGATTTTTTGATGTTTGGTCAATGTACAAGAATGTGACTGCTGATCCCATGCCTCCTCCACTGTGAATGGAAGGCTGAGTAAAATGTGTCAGTGACGAGCAAAGTTGGAAATCTTTTCAACTCTTGGCGACCAGGAAAAAAAAATATGAAGCAAAGGGGTGCAACTGTCAAAGACATCCCTATAGTGCAAGCCTGTTCAGTGTGAATCTACAACATTATAAGAGAGCTTTACAACAACTAACTGACATCAGAGCTTCTGTTTGTCTGGGGAAATGTACCTGTGATTTCAGAGGTGTTGGGTTGATTGAATTGGTTTCATTGCTTGGTATTGGAGTCAAGTCAATGTCAGGCACCTTTGTCATATCAGTTTAATTAAATCAATAAATCACTCCTTGGGGTCCCTAATTCAAGAAACATAATTCAGCCACAGTGCAACACTAACTTTATAAATTTGCCAGGGAGACAGAGCGAAAGAGGCGGGTGTCATTAAAGCACATATTTAAAGCCCACTGATTTTTTTTTTCTTCTTGTGGCTGAAAACTGTAAACAGGATTTATGCATTTTAATTAAGCATTTCTATAATTACCTTTATTTACGAGTGCAGAGGCCAGGCTGAGAAAATTGGTCCGTTACTGGTGTCTGGGGACTCTAGATTTTTTCTTTCTCTCTCATTAATCCTACAGCACAAGGACACAATTCTTGCACGGTCATACATGTCACGCATGAAAAAACGTCACATTTAATTCTGAACGTCCTGGTGCAGCCAAATTCTATAGATCGGGTAATTGAAAAGGCCCAATTTTGTCAGGAAGGATGGAAGCCAAGGCTGCAGAAAAAAAATTTTCAGAGAGAGGAATGAATTTGAAATGAAAGTGGAAATCTGGAGAAATTCAGCCCAAACCTCTCACACGCCACAAGTGACAGTATTATATTTTATATCTGTAATGAGGTGAAACAGAGGCTAACTCGTCACATTTAAGTATGCCCTGTCATAGTTACGTTCTGCTGCCACTTTAGTGCTTTCTGTGGCAGTAATGGAAGATGCCATATTAGATAACTGTGACAGTAGTGCCTAAACCTAAACTAATCTTGACAAACTATATATCATTTTGAAAGCTTACAATCTCTGTGTTTCATATTTGGTGTCTGATTTTAGCAGTAATTTATCAATTTGCAACAATAATATTTTCATACTCCTAAGGCATGTTTAAACCTTTATTTCGAAATAGCGATGGACATGAAAAATTGGTAGAAACCTCAGTTTGTTTTCATGCCAAGAGTTCAAAAGATAACATCCATTCAATTTTTTTTTTTTTTTGAAAAAAAGGTCTGAAAATGTTTTAAGCTTTACTGAGATTTGGTTATATGTGTATTGGGAAACATGTTGACATTGTCCTTCACAATAAAATATTCATAAAATTGCTGTCCCGTCGCTTTTACTGCTGTACTCTGACTGTCTATGGGATCAGTGGGAATATATCAGTACGGCACATAAATATAAAAGACGCTTACTCTATATCAGAAGAACTGAATGGTCTGCTGTTTGGATGACTGAACTGCCTTTTATTGCTATAGCCAGAGGGACCCCTGCTGGAGAGAAAATAAATATTGTATTATTTTATACTGTGTGTGTGTGTGTGTGTGTG